>VBVR01001102.1:0-34732 GCA_011638315.1 Tetramorium parvispinum | reverse complement strand
AAGCGTACGTTTATCGATTTTACTGCGCTCAAATTATGCCAGTTAAATGTTTTTACGTTATATTTTAGTAAAGTAAAAGTAACAATCATATACCTGAACCTGGACACTCTTATTATTTCGGTCTGTAAATATAAATATTGAAACTTTCAACATAAACTACATGTACATATTAGATATTTGTACATATACATATTATGTATATATTTTTTATAATTTAAATATTCCTATTTAAAAATCAAAATAATAACAATATTCAGGTATAGATACAGCCTATCCGAGTATTGGCACACTGAAAGAAAAATATAGTTACTTTCGGTCTCAACCACAATTTTAAAATATTTATAACATTAATTTTGGTTAACATAATGAGGTATATAGTTAAGTTAATTATATTTCGTGTTAAAAATATGTTATGAAATTATGTTTGAGGCCAAAAATAATTATATTTTTCTCTCAGTGTACTTTTAATTGGTACCTTAAAATCTTTTATTTCTCAAATGCTTTTCTTATCCATTATTTAAATAAAAAAATCCTATTTACTCTCGCTTCAATTAGCCGCTGAGCCGCCAAGACATAAATAAAATTAGATAGGTTAGCTGTGAGGAACATCAGGGTATCAGACGTTTTTCATTGACCAAGTATGCGGAAGACGACGGCACGGGTCGGCGCGTCTTCCGATTTCGATAGAGCTCGGTGTTGCGCGTTTATGCGGTATCACGCCGACGCGTCAAGGCTCGCGCTCGTGAGGCAAGCGTGCCGGGTGAATGTGCACGTGCACACCTTGAAAGCCTCCAAAGCGAAAGGTCTTTGCCAGCTGGTCTCTCGCAGCGACCCTCAGAGCTGTAGTCTGGCTTCGAGACAGGGTCGAGAGAGAGAGAATCCTCGGTCAGGCGGAACCGTATCAAAAGTGGCATAGCGCTACGCGTTTCGAGACCCCCGTTGTTTGAAGAAACCATGGAAAAGAGAGCACCGGTGTGAATATATGCATGAACGACCCAAACTGCCGAAGCAAATTTCCTGAACAAACGCGCCCCTTCGTCTTTTCCGGCGAGAAAGCGCAGACATAATCCGCTTAATCTACGGAAGGAATGGAATGCGGCGTGAGAAAGAAAATGGCAAACTAAAAACTTTGTCAGCCCGCGTCGTCCCGATCCCCTCCCCTCCCCCGCGGCGGCGAAGACGGATGGAAAAATATAATAATTGCAATTACGCCGGTTTAATCCGGCTCAATATGCGAGGAGCGTGATCCGGGCGGCGCGCGCCACGCGGAATTCGGTCAAATAATTAGCGTTAATTTATTTCGGGGCGATTTATTGTGAGCTGCATACAACGTTAATATTAATTGGCATTGCAAATTGAATAGAGGAATAATAATTATTTGATATACGCACGTATCGGCGAAGGCTGTTTAATCGCGAGCATCCGTATTCATAAACCGCGGAATAATTCGGTACGGAGAACTCACAGCGATATCGACTGAAATCGAATAAATCGACAGGTATCCGCTATCGAGCCGAGGCGATCGGAACGTGCGCACGGCAAAGGGGAACAACAATGAAACATTTATCCATGGAGATAATGCCCGGCGAGATAATGCACGGATTCAGAGATCATTGCGCATCCTTAGGTCTCGCGTCGTCTCTACCTCTCTCTACCCTAACCCGGCTAACCCTGGGAGGTCAACGGTGTGTAGCGGCAGAAACACTTAGGAAATTACATAAATGTATACTCTGTCGTTGAGGAAAAGTCGCGACGATAAGGAAGCGAGAGAGGGTGACCCCGCGCGTTTCAGCATCAACGCGGAAGAAAAGACGCGCGGGAAGGAAGTTGGCTGTTTCATTAAATGTAGATAAATCTCCGCCGGCGCCGGCTGCAATTGTTCGCCGTACCGCTGCTCGCGAATAATCAAGAGAACCCGCGGTATTATGTTATTGCGTAACAATACGCGCGTGTGATCGCGCGAGGGCCCAGCAGACGCGCGGTGCTCCGGTTGTCTCGCACGGAGCCAAGACCTCTCGCCGTACTCCGCGCTCAAAAAGCGCCGATGAAGATCGTATTAACATTCCATGGGAACAGTGTTCCCTCGGCACAATCGCCTGATTAGACATTGTCGGCGCACCGCCGCGGAATTCTTTCGCGGGAACGCCTTGATTTCCAACGAAGACGCTTCATCACGCGGGAAGATCCTCGCCTAACGCTCGAGCCGCGTTCCGCCGGGATTATTGGAACTTATTATGTCGCAATTTTTTTTTTAAGACACGCATGCATGCCCGACGTTAATATGGATTAATACGAATAACGCTTTAATGATCGCGCACGCCATTAGCGATGGTCACAAATTTTCTTTCCACCATTTGCTTCACTTTCAAAACTTTACCAACTTTTTTCCAACGATTGTTCTTTTTTCTTATAATAATTATTTCTTCTTGTAATTTAGACAATTTCCTTCAAACTTTTTTCATTAAATTGTCTGAAAAATTTAATATAAATCCAACTCTTCGATGTCATCTTACAAGGAACCCCACAGAAGTGTTCCCCTCCGATTTTGATGAACTTTGAATATGTTGTCGTCTAGATAAAAATAAGAGACACATATTTCTTTTATACATGCCCATACGTCCGTGTAGGGGATGAAACATTCCTTTGAAAAAATCGGTATTTTTCTTCCAAAGCGAATATCGTGAAAATACGATACTATAAGAGATAGAAAAAAATATTTTGAATAAAAGTCAAATGGCTTCAAGAGTGCTTCATAATAGTTAATTTAAAAAAATAAAAAAGAAATTTTTTTATTTCCCTCACCACTTAATTTTTTTTCAAAATTTTAAACTTTTATAAAAACGTCTTTAACTTTTATTCAGAATATTTTTTCTATCTCTTATAGTTTTCACTTCGGATATTTACTTCGGAAGAAAAATACCACTTCCGTGGGGTTCCTTGTTAGCTACTAATAAGTTTCTCAAATCTTGAGTTTGTTTTATTTCTTTCAACTATATCTACATGCTTTGTATATGATTATGAGAACGGAAAAAGTCCCTCAGAGCTGACTAAAGAATGAAAATGATACAATCGAAGGTCTACAATCGCGGAAGTAGACGTAATACGTATGTTTCTTTTGTCCGATGCATATTGGTGATTTGTTGCAAGCAAATAGTAAAGACTGAGCGCATCTCGAGTGATGTGCTCCAGATGAGTATTGGAGAGAATCGCGTTCGAGCACAGAGAGCGGAGAATAGGGTAGGTGGAGGAAGAAGTGGAGACGGGCGCGAGGAAGACAGAGACCGAGATCGTTGTGCACGCTTACGACCGTCGGGACTGGTCGGGCGATCGATCAAACGCGAATCGGTCGTTCGAGAATCGTTCTGCTGCTACAGGGGGCTCGGACCTGGGCGATGGCCGTTCACGAGAGATAGATTATTACTGCCGGTACGCCGTATCGGCGTTCCTTGTTACCGGGTAATGAGTTTATTGTTTAAGAATCACGCCAGAGTTACATGTGCTGCAATCAATTACAATAATGTAATATAATCGTAGCACGGTCCCGTGGCGTGCGGTGTATAATGAGGTCTTCTCTCCCTAATGAGAGTATTGGTTCACGAGAGGTGGCCGCTCATTCCAGGCACGTACGGGCATGTACTCGAGTAATGCGCATGTAAGTACAGTAAGATGCACATACGATACACACGCTGATCTCGTATGCGCATGCATATACCTTCTCCCCCCCCGTGCGTGCGTACGTGCGTGCGTGAGCGCGTAAAGCGAGACAAAATGAAACTGCGAGAGAGCGGAAACGTTCGCGCCAACTTTCGCCTTGTGCGGGCGCGGGTTGTAAATCTCGGGGAAAAGTTTAGCTGGGGAGTATCCAGGCGCCTAGATAAAAACTTGCGAAAAGTTTCGCGACGAAAAATTCGAATCCTACGTCGACGGTGGCAGCGAAGACTCCCGGAAATCATTAATCTGCCGTGTCACATCGGACATTGCTTGAACGAAGAATCCCGGAAACGGCAGACACGAAATTCCTTTTATCTCCGGGCGGGATTAGCTCGACGATCCGGGAATTCAGACAATTTGCATTGCTGATAATTGTAGAAGACCCTCAAGACTCTTATGACGCCTCGCGACGTGAATCATGTCGAATCTGATCGTCCCCGAGCGCCCCTAAGAAGCTGATATTCCCTGATATTATTATGGCCAACTCTTTGACGGCGGACCCCGGTAAAATCGCGCGCGGATTCGCCCGCCCGTTCGCTCTTTGACATCTCCCTTGTGCGTTCGAATCGAATTCTACGAACGGACGACTGCGAAAGCTAAAGCCAGCGATAAAAGGAGCACTTACGCACCATGACTGCGTCGAAGTGGCGAGCGACAAACTTCCTGTAAAAAATTAACGTTTTGAAACGGAAGGACGTTGAGGGCACTACAGCGTGAATGAGGCCGGCACCGGCTTTTGTCAAGTCAAGTATCGCGAGCGGGATTCGTTAGGGAAGGGCGGTTCCAGCAAGGAGAGCACATGGAATGCAAGCTACAAAATAGTTAACTCGAGGACTCTTGGTCCGAGAAAACGACGAAAATGCGTTATAATCACACGTATTATAACATAATCAAGAACAGTGATAATTAATTATGCAAGTTGTTTAGTGTAACGAGTAAATACTGTTATGTGAATAAATTATACTCGAAATCGTGTGTTGCATATGTAAATGGACGTGAAATCAAATTTAAGCGAGTTTAATTGCTGCGTATAAAAGAAAGTGGATTAAAAGACAGAAATGTGTAATAATTTCCATAATCACCAGTAAAAGATATCAAAATATTGCTGGCTCTTGCCATTTCTCCATCTTTGTTCTATGTATTAAATAATTTTGCAAATGTAATTTAATTACTAATAAAAAACTAAAAAATTATTGCATAGCAACGTATATTAACTGATTTTGTCAATGCCATTATGATAAAACATTTACAATACATTTACAATAGTTGAAGTAAAAAGAAAGTACTTGTTCAAACGATATATTGTTTTCACCTGGTACGATACATTATTTTTCCATTTTACAATATATTTTATTAGTTGATGAAAAAGGAAATTATAGCTAGCTATAATTATTCCTAAATATATAACTGAAAAGAAATGGAGAAAATGAGAGTTTTGACGAACGCTTTATATATTAATAATTTTCATCTATAATGCTTTTATATTATTTTAATTGAAATTGTGCATAATGTACCGCGGAACCATATAATAATAATTCGTTAAAATAATAATGACAAAATAATAACAAGGTAAAACTTAAATAATAAACGGCAAATTAGCTTAATTTCGCAACTGTAAAACGTCCATCGCAATGCGTGAATCATTTCTCCTGATACGAGCTCCTTGGCGCATTAAACACTATTATTCGTTTCCTCGACAATAGATACTGCTCCTCTACCGCGCTTCTCTGTTACACAAGAAAACAGGTCCCTCTTCCTGTGCGCTTAGCCGTGCACTTAACGTTAGGAACGCTGCCCGATGTAACCGACACCGACACGTCCAATTATAAGTGCGAAATTCATTGTTCGAGGGTCCGAGCGGAGCGCCCGATGTAGCTCGTCCCACTTACGCGTTTGAAAGACTGCCAACAGGCGAGACACGCTGCGGTAGCATGTACCGGCGGACTACTTAGAGCAGCAACAATCTCGAAGTCGAGGCACTCCCACGAGAAATCTCCGAGGACGTACGGCGAAAAGGGCGTTCGAAGAAAGCAAAAGAGCAAAGGTGACATCGGCACGTCGAAGAAAAACGTCGAGGAAAAACGTCGAGCAAGAGAGAGAGAGAGAGAGAGAATAATTTGGTAGAATTCCCGGCAGGAAAAGCAAAACAATGTTTATACAGCTATACAGACGCAGAAACGTGTAAACTCCCTCGCGAGAAAGAAAGAATCGTTAAGAGAATAATATTTCATCGCGCCACCATTGACAGCCCCGAGAGCTCGTAAACGTGACGACGTGAGCTTTTATTAATTATAAAAGAACGTATGTGTCGCTCCGGTAATGTTCGTAGGAATGATCTCTCACCGCAGCGCACCGCACCCCACGACGCTACTTGTTACAAGATATATACGCCGGCCATAAATTCGCGGAACACGCCATTTAATGTCGCGTCACGGATTAACAGTCGTAACTCGGTCTTGCTATTGTATTCAGGGAGGCCTCGTAGGTTGTCACCCGACCAGTGCCACGCGATGAACAGTAAATAGGTCCCTGCAGTGTCCTGTAGCGCGGTATGCGCCGCAATCTGCCTCGACTGCGGGATAATCGTGACGATCGCGGGACGGGAATTTGACGTATCTTTTAAATTTTCAATGCGGTGACCTCGGCATTCGCGCTGCGTTTCTTCACGATATCCCGGGGCCCTTTTGCTCCCGTTATCGCGGAGTCGTTACGCGAATAACTGCGCGACTAGATGCAGCCCGCCAATGGGAAAGACGGTCGCAAATTTGATTGCGAATTCGAGGAATGGTAGGTTTCCTTAAAGAACGTCCGATGGCATCGTCGGCGCGTGCGGCAAAAGTCCGGTAACCAAGTTCGAAAGGACGCGGAATCGAATGAGGAAAGTTCAAGATAGGTTAAACGAGGTGGGACAGGGAATACCGCGGCGAGAGCGATAGAAGAGATGAGAACGGCGTTGCCGATGAGGCGCTGATCCGACCTTATAATGTGCAACGGCATTTCTACTTGCTGTACAACGAGCAATTATCATCACGCAGCTGAGAGTTAGACGCGAGTGGATACCATTTTCCGCGGTTGCTCGCCACGATGCGCGCGGCGATGCATCTGGATGTAGGAAAATTGTATAAAAACATGGAGCCGAGACGAGAGAGAGAGAGAAAGAGAGAGAGAGAGAAGCTTGTTACGGCATGAAATTCATGGTTACTTGGAGCATCGACAAGTGAAAAAGTCACAACATGTTGACACGTTAATTGCGGCGGGAAGAGGAACTGCCGAGTCGCGGAAATATTGCCGCGTGGTTAAGAAAAGCTGAAGACGCGTAACGAGTCCTGCGGTGCGGTTTTCAACGTCTCGAGATTTCGCGACGAAATAGATAGATAGATAGATAAATAGGTAGATAGATAGGAGCGTGTGCGCTGGAGGGAAGATGACGGACGTCGGTTGAAGCGATTCGCGCGGCCCGTAAATAACGAAATAAAATTAATAAAGACGGACAGGTTAGTCAAACAAGATGGATTTTGGCGTTAAGGCGTCATCGAAAGCGTAAAACGCGCGGAGGAGAGTAAGTTATCCGTGCGTCGCTGAGCTGCGAGACGCCGAGAGAAAGCGCGGAGGAATAGAGAGGCAAAGCGTGGTACGTGGTGGATAAAGCAGCCACCACCTCCCGCGTGGGCAGCGTATCTCGCTGTGAAAAGGCTTTAACGCCGGCGAGCACAAAGCAATCAATCATCCGGCAAAGTTGTTTAATCCCAGCAATAACTTGTGCCACGCCAACACCGCGTACATATCGTGCTACGGGGCCAGGCGTAAGCAGCGACTTGTTACCGGCGAGGGGGCCGACCTCACGCAAGAAAATTATAAGTTTAGGAAAGACACGTGGAAAATCTATTTAGTCTGCACGCGAGTATGATTCCGCTAGTTCATCATCCGATCTAGACAAATTGCGAATCGCACGACGGTATATCCGTCTTCCTTTTTTTACGCGTTAATGACGGATAAATGCGCAGGTTGACGCGGGAAAAATATGCTTGTGGAATAACGTCGAGTCTAATGGATAATTCCATCCATTAATTGAATAAATGATCAGACGGACATGAACATTTGGAAGCTATACGTGTGTGTATGTATACAATATCAGATTACTAATCAAGATATCGAGACTAGTTAATATTTTTTTAAATTAAATTTATGCAAATCTGTAACCGCACGATTTTTCCCCAATTTTACAAAAATCCAGATCTGATTGAATTACTTTATGAAAAATATGTCTCGTTTGAAATAATGTTTTCTTGAAACCGCGCGATTTTTTTCGAATTTTGTAGAAATTCAAGGCACGTATTATGAAACTTTTCGGAATGGATCCGATCAGAATTATTCCGTTTTTTCTAGAAAAGATAATAAGAAACCTAAAAAATAATTAAACAATTTTGGTTAAAATCTATTGCGTGCCCAGATCGGATTAAATCGGACTGTACGAGACTGTATAAATTGTCAACGTGTTTAATTTCCACTGTCGACCGATCTTCTTCGCCGCTTTCTTCCGGTAACGCACTTTTTATGACCGCGGACGTTGATAGCACCTAAGTGCCCACGTCGGTGGATCGTCGAATCATCGTTACCGCAGGTTACGTTTCCCCGTCTACAGCCGTTCTCCATTACGCCTCGGCGAGTTACGCCAGTGGAACGCCTATGAAATCGTTCGAATACCACGTGCCGATAATGGCTCGACGCTTGGTCGCCCGCGCGCATACATCGCTACGGCACTAACGGCAATCCCGAGAGGGGCGAGGGGGAGAGGGACCTGCCAATACGGCTAATTAAATCCATTCGCACGAAGCATGGTATATACGCGACGCATCATTCTGGCCCGCCACAATCTCGACGCGCTATATCCGTAAACCACCTTCTTGCAGTCAGCATCCGCGCGTCGCGTCGAAATCCCGACGTTTCTCTCTCTCTCCTTTCATTCGGCCTTCCTCTCGTTTCTTCGCGATCATTTACCGTTGGACACATCCTCGATCGTCCTAGGACCGCTTCGTTACATCCGACGGGCATTATCGCGAAAACGCAAGGGCATTTTTTTCCCTGAGCCCCCCGCGCGCGCGCGTCAAGTACACAGTTGCGTTGCGTGATTCCGCACGGACACATGCGTAATTACGCACGTACCAACGTCGACGAGGCACTCTCTCGTCAGGTCCGCACGTCGTCGAGAGAGATTCACGTATGCCAACCGCGGACGTTGCGTGTAAGCGAGCCCGCTCGTATCAAACATGCAACATCCGAGTCGAGTATAGAAACGGAGCGGAACGTGTCAGTTCGTTCGGTCAGGGAGTGATGTGGCGAATGAGTACGAGAGAAAGGGAGAGGGAGGGAGGGAGGGAGGGAGGGAGAGAGAGAGAGAGAAAGCGGAATCTGATGCGTACACGCGGCTGGATAATCGTCCGGATGCTTACGATCCGGTATTGCTCGGCCTCCGGAGGTTAAATTGCGATCAAGGGCTTAACGGTGATTCCCAAGGCCGGTGGAGATACGTGACTGATTTCTACGATTTATTCGCGTTCGCAGGTCGTCCCGCACGTATTATCGATTTCATTCGGCGGATTCCGCCGATCCCGGCCGTCGCGTCGCCGCGTCGATTTCTGTTGCGAAAGCACGCCGTACAGCGCGGACTTTGAGGTCGGGCTGTGGATCGTGCAGTTCTCGTTCCCTGCGCGGAAACCATCAAATGGCTTCGCCGCCGCCGTACACCGTCCGCGCTACGAAAATTGAAGCGGGGATTAACTTTACTGTCCGACGGGGAAAAGAGACTTTACAGCGGATGCAGGTGATATTGGCGACAGGAAATATCTGCCCCGATAGTTGTATTACTCGCCGACACAGTTTAACAAAGGTTCTTTGAAACTTTTTTCTATACTTGGAAAAGCTAGAGAGAGAGATGAATAGAGAGAAATATGGAATTATTCTTTATTCATTTATCGTAAAGCATTAATATCGTGTTAATGCACTTGGCGCTCGCGTGCTGTGCGATAATAAAGTTTAATACTTTGATCCGGAATATTAGAGCTGTTTGAAATAATTTAATTTTAAGAAATTCTTGTGTCATTAAATATCACATCAACTGCATATAGAATATGTAATATAACGGAATAATTAATAAAACTGAAAAAAAATCTTCATTTGTAACATAAATTTATCAGAACAAGTATATATTAAATATTTTAATACACGCGTTTACGGCAGGAAGAACGAATAAGAGAACGTATCCGCTTGTCAGAGCCTAGTAAATTCGCAAAATATTTTTATGAAACGTTATTACCGTACTTCTCACTTTGCCGTAATAACGAAGGCCGGCAAAAACTTTTAATGCAGGATCGGTCGGGTTTTTGTCGGGTGCAAAATAAACTAGCTAGGTGGACCGTACTTTGATGCATAGTTCTTGCGAGTTTTACTGCCATTAGAAAGCGAAAGCATAACTGTCAGTCTATCTACTACTACATTCCGTAAGCTGGTGTTTATGAACGCACTCGAAGATTATGTACGCGATCCATCATCGTTTGTTAGCGACTATAAATCACGGGCCGATATAGCCAGGCCGTCGGTCAAGGTTTAGCAAATAGAGTTCTTTTTCAAGGAAACACCGCGCCGCGCGCCGGTATACCTCAGCACCGAGGTACGATACATTCGAGGGATTATCGCCGGCATTAACATCGATTCGCAGATTGGCGACCGTCCACCGCAATTTTCCCGGTAGGTACCCCGATAGAGCGCTGCGCCATTTGCGGAGGGAATTTATCTCGACGGCGGCGTAATGGCGCTGGGAATTCGCCGTCGTGTATTTAAACGCGCGGCACCTCGCTGCGCGCGCGATGATCTCGTCCTTACCGCGATTGCGGATAGCGCTGGCTGCGATATCTAAGGCCGGGGAAACCGCCGCGCGAAATTAACGGCACCGGCCGCTCCGCATAATCCAACGGGCGAAGTAACGGCGCTGGACCGTGTGGCAATTAGCCCGCGGAAAACACAGTCGAACAAATGTTCCCTGGCCGGCCGCGTGAGCGGCGAACCTGCTGGGACCGACGCGACGGGGTAAGGGGAGAAGGCTCTGCACACCCTCGACAGCGACACCGTTACTCGACGATACTTGGCCCGTCGTACGTGACCTACCGCACGGAGATGTCGTTATGAGACTTAACGTGCGGTCGAATTTCACGCGTACGCACGTTTGTCGATGCGGCACCGCGGGGCATCGTAAACGCGTACGTATAACCCGGAGAAGATCGGCGCGAATAGTATAGTTTACGGAAGTGTATACGAGAGAGAGAGAGAGAGAGAAAGAGAAGGACCAGGGTGGATCCTCACTGCCGCTGGCCCGCGCGCGCGATGCCGTCACGTAGCGGAGAAGAGTCTCCACTCGTATCCGTTCACACTCGTTAATCCCGCTGCCCTCGGCATTTGCGCCGTTCCGCGATCAGCCGGTGATACAGCGGTCTATATAGCGCGATGGCTATCGCCGAGTGTCATCGCGATCATCGCCATATATTCGCGACGCGTCACGAGCGGCGGCGCGGTGTGCAGCGGTTCGCCGACCGAACGAGTGCTCGCGCGGGCTCTGTCCCACTTTCGGAGCGTGTTCGCCGTATATCTCGTTAGACAACCACCCACGTGGTCCGAAATAACCCGTCTCTCTAGCGGGATGCCGCTTGATGCAAAGCAGCGAGGAGCGGAGGTGCACCGGAGGGAGAGGAGGAGGCCCGTCGTGGTAAGCGGCGAGCACATGCCTGTCCGATCCGACATAGCCGCTGAGTACAAGGTGGCATTGGGGATACAGCCGGTCTCTCGATCGCGGTCGCCGATAGCTGCCGCATGACAAGCCCAAGGGGTGTACGTAAACGGCTGAATCTACCTACCGACCTCTCCACTCTCGGCGATGCAAGGAGCCTCTTGTCCGTTGTGTCTGGCCGCATTCCCTCATGCTGCTCCTCGCTCTCTCAATCCTCTCTCTCTCTCTCTCTCTCTCTCTCTCTCTCTCTTGCTTTGTACGAATACGTGTGTATGTACAACGCCAATGTGTCCTTTTGCCTTACATTTCCCTCTCTGTCTCTCTCTCACTCTCTAGGTTCCGCTCTCAAATGGTTTCGATCGATAGTCTACATTCCACGCTAGCTCCGATACAGACTATCAATTTGATGATAGAGTACACGGATAATCGGATGACGTTGGCATCGGTAGCTCCGCGATTCGCACGAGCAGTTTATTACGCAGATACCGCGTCCCGCGAACGACGGAGATGCCAGACGACGGGCAAAGTAGCGGTGGATCCTCTTCCCGTGGCCTCCTTTAGGGAAAAGAAACGATGCCGGCGAAGATGCGGGATGGGAATGAAATAGACACAAAAGTGGGCAAGGGCAGGGACGATAGACGATATTGTTTGGTCGACTGGTTGATTAGCGATTCGCTACAATGCAAACGTCTTGACCACAAAGGATACTATCGTATCGACGACGCTGCGTCGTAAAATACCCGACGAATCACCGCGCCACTGTCTGTTCGACATTCCGCCCAATGAATATCCGTTCTTTTCGTTCTGCTGACTAGACTGGCGACTTTGCTAAATTCACTGCTGCTGAAATGCGCTGCTTGAATCAATCGCGAGAACATGGAGAGAGCAAACATACAGGCGTGTTTACAACTGTGTACACGTCGCCGCGATAATGTGTGTAAATATTCCGTTAATTATACCTCGGATTAATCGCTATTAACAAATCAAGAATATTGATTAGTCAATTTTCTAACTGTACGCTCAATAATTGGCTCGAATAAATATCGAATAAGCCAACTCACTCGCGTCGCGCGTGTATGTGCCCGCGTGTGTCAGAATATTAGAAGAGATCTTATTACTACTGGAATATTTGCATATTTTATGTCACGTACGCGTGTGTCTCGCGGTGCGTTATTAATAATGAACATTAATATTCCGCGAACTAAGTAGCAGATTCTCACTCGCATCTTGTCGTCTCGCCATCGCGTTATGATGAATATACCATCACCATCGCTATGCGTGGCTGGCGAATTAAATAGCCAATATGCATGCTCGCACCGCCGTACATACATAGATTCATACGCGCGCACGGTCACGCGTTGGGAATAAGAAGTGGAGTATAAGGAGCAGGTTATTCCGCGCGCGGCGCGGCGGAAGTGCCGTCGTGATTTTCCGTGAATTAGATGCAAGTCATAACCGCGTACACATGTACACGTTGGAAATTATAAATACAGATAGCAGTAACGACATGGTATTACCATTAGAAATCAAGCGCTCGCCCCTGGTTGCGCCGTCGCGATCCTATTCTCTTGATATGATCATTCACAAGGCGGCCCCGGCGTTCACCGCATTTTCTTCTCTTTGTTTTCTTCTCCCGGGGTACTTCCACAGGATATCGCGGCGATACGTATGAGTAACAAGAATTAATATCCCGCGGTCCGCAGGGGGAGAAGCGTTCACTCTTTTGCCTTGTCCGCTCGACGTCGTCCCACAATAAATACATCTTTCCCTCTTCTTATTCTACTTCCTTTCCTATCCTCCGTGTGCGCGCATTCGATTCTCTCGCGGGAGTGCGCGCGCTCGCTCTCGCGCGTGAGTGTGCACATACGTGCTGGGGTAACGACACTAAAGGAAATTTGTAATGAAACGTACAAGACATAATGGCGAATGGCGCAGGAGGCCGGGGGAAGCCACCGAAGCGATTTATCACGAACGCGATGTGATCGGGGCTCGCTTCTAGCGCTCGGACGTTAATAACGCCGGCTGCGAATCACGAGCTCTATCCCGCCGCCACCACCTCCTTTCTCTCGGCCGTCGTGTCTACTCCGATGCATACCTAATAAAGCGGCGGCTCCGCATCTCCCGACCCGCCGCGGCCGTACCCGGCATCGCCTTTTCCGTACAACCGCGCGTAAAAAGCGTACGACAGCGACAACAAAGACGGCGACGACATGCCTCGCGATGACGGCGGGAAAAAGCGTGCAAGGTCGCGCGACTTATCTAAACGTACGACACGCTCGTTAATCTGGAATTCAAAAAGACGCGCGGGGGCTTCGGATGCGATCCTCGCGGATCGCTCCGCGGAAAAATGTCACCGCGCTCGGGCCCCGCGAGCTTCGGATTCAGATGAGTGCTAGCAATTATCGCGTTTGCGCCAAGCGTACGTGGCCGTGGATCTTCCATTATTCCTTAAAAGGATAGCTATCGGAACGTGTCGTTACGCACGGCGGTTAAGATAAATGACATAAGAATTAATCCTATGTGTTCTTTTTTCTTGCAAATGTACGCCGTATCCGGTTGTAATTAATTGCACAAAAATCAAAAGTTGATAAGGACAAAACGTTAATGAGATAAAACGCGAGAGAGTTGACTTTTATAATGATACCATTTGAAAAACGGCACTTTATTCCTGCACAAATGGATATTTAAAGTGGTTCAAAAAATTCCTAAATATACTGTTAAGTTTCTGAAATAGATATCTATACTTTATTTTGGAAAAAAAATAAAAGTTAAGAAATGAGGGACGTTTTGAAGTTTCGAGAAATTTTTATGAATAGAAATTGATCAGACACGAACACGAAGAGAAAAATATAGTTACTTTTTACCTTGGCCATAATTTTATAATATTTCTAATACGAAACATGATTAACTTAACTAAATGCATCATTATGTTAACCATAATTCTCGTTAAAAATATTATAAAATTGTGGCCAAAAATAACTATATTTTTCTCTCAATGAAGTAAATGATATAGCGATATAAGATCCATTTCCAATCATTGCAAATACCGCTGCGACGAAAGTTGTTGTTACGATTTACTCAACATCGAGTATAGTTTGGGAGGGAAATAATATGAAGACGCAGCTTAAAAGAAGCAACCTTCAGATCCGCCTCTCTCTCCCGTGCGGCAGGAGCATTTACCTTCCCCGAAGACTATTTCTACGGTCAGCAGAAAACGCGAACGATCGTTCCTGCGCGACGCGTCCTAATCGGATATTGTCCCGGAAAGAGCAGCGAGGTGTAGGCCATCGTCTTCCCTCTCAAGCGTACTTTCCTTAAAGTCAATTCAGGAGGCATGTAATAGAGTGGCCTTTCTTCTCGGATGTACGTTTAGACGGGTCAGGATGCACAGGCATGGCCACTGAAAAGCTCGTGCTTGGTATTCGTATCAGCAGTCCCTACACCGCAGTACGAGCTACGTGTACCAGCGACCGCGCTGGTGGTGGTGTCGATAGAGGTCCGGAACTGTACGGACGGATGTATCCTGCCAGCGGGTTAGATAGCCCCGGTACAGCTAGTTGGAAGATGAGAGGAAGAGTACGAACGACATTGGCGCGGCGAGGAGAGAAGGAAGGAGAGACAGAGAGAGAGTAAACGTACACGTGCGTGTATGTGTGTGTGTGTGTGTGTGAGTGAGAGAGCTAATACTGAAGCCGATGCTGGCGGAACGACGGCGGTATGTGTAACAATCCCGTGATTGCTGTACCACTGCCGGGTTCGACGTTCACTCCGGTCTCCTTCAGGATTCTCTCCTCTTCTCTCCGCTCCTCTCCTCGCCTCTACTCTGTCTAGTTTCATGTTGCCCGCACCTCGCAGTTCCGTGTCGATCTGTTGTCGATCGTGAAACGAGAGAAGGAGAAAAGGGAACAGAGCGAGGGCTCGGAGAGGGAAGCGTCCGGAAGCGGATAGAAAAGATCGGAGGCGGTGTGTATCGCGCCGCACGCGGTGGAATGAACGTTTGATGTAAAAGTACAAAAAGCAGTCGGCATGTTTTGTCGAGCGCGGGAGCGCGATGGGGAACGCGAATGACGGAACGAGGGCAAAGAACCGAAACGGACCGGCTCGGCCGCGAACAACCGTCCCTGTAGCCAGCCTATCGAGTTCGAGTCTCTCGCTCAACGAGTTGGCAAACTGTTCCCAACGCTGGGCTCGTACCGCGCGCTGCTCTGACCCCCGCGATATAACTATCCGAAAAGAGAAAGCAAGATACAGTGGCCAAGAAAGGGAAAGAGATGGAAAGCGAGAGCGAGAGAAAGAGAGAGACACGCGCACACATACACGCAGTTGGAGCACCGCATTTCCTGCCCTCTTGTAACTTTTATGATCCGCGTAAAACAGCGATTTTCACCGGTTCTGCTTGCATCGGTTCGACCTTTCCTTCCTTGTCTTTTCCCCCGCTTTTCTGCACTTTCTCCCTATTTTCCTTTTTCTCTAGTTGACATGTTCTTTTTTTCCACCTCGCACTAGTTGCTACGTTTTGTTAACTCGTGCTTTTTTTCACCGACACAAGCAGAGATTCATAGTTGGTCTCTTTCTCTAATTTTTTACAATATCTCCAAGAATGTACGTAAGTATGAAAGATATGTAATAACGTGACTTAAACTATTATAAATTTAAATTAAAGCGCAGAAGAAAATTCACGTTCAAATTTTATCACGCTATTAATCGATTTTGATTAATTAACTCCGCTCACAGATGAGCGTGACTATTAGTCACGCAAATAGGGTCTTGGCACGAAGGAGTGAAATTAAATCTATCCTGAACTTGACAAACAAGTCGTTTAATAGAAAGCCGTGGTCGCGGGATCCTTGGATCCTCGGGAGTCCTTGGAATCGTATCAGATGTATATACACACACTTGGAAAGCCACACGGTTCGGGTTATCCTAACTCTGTCCCGATTTCCTGTGGACTTTACGACTTCGCTTGGCTTCGCGTGCCGAGCAAGAAAAATGTCACGGAAACGATCGAGGCGCGTCACGCTCCGCTCGATACGAAGGTAACCGTGAAATTGGGGATTTAAGCACGGAAAGCGTGATTCGCGTTGTCGCCTCCTCCTCCTCTACCTCCGCTATACAAGACTTTAATTGAGTCGGACTTTTTTACCGTTCGCACAAAAGACTCGCTTATCTTGGTTGAGTTTTCAGCAAAAAAGGACGCGGAAATTAAGAAAGATATTACTATGCTCATTAACGGCCCTTAACCCGTCTTTTTATCAAGCAGTCAACAAGCAATGATACTAAATATGAAAAAAATATTTTTCATAGAATTTTATATATATGTACATAAGTATTTTTTCATAATAAAATAATTTGTAATTGGATAAAATTATAAAAGATAGACAAGTATTATATAATATATTTTCCTTTAATTTAGCTTGTGTGCTGATATAATTCTTTTTTATTGGACTAATTGATCAATTAATGTAATTAATTAATCAACAATCTGAAAATTGCATTTACTCATTTCATAGAATTTTTGTTATATACTTTTTACTTGTATAAACATTCTGACAGAAAATTGACAAACGTTTTCTTAAAAAAATATTTTTTTTTAAATTTATACTCGCGAGTATCAACAAAATAAATATTTTTCTTTAATTTATGGCATTAAATTAAAAATTTATACGTCCGACTTTTGCTAGAAACATAGTATACACGCGTATTTCTGCACGCAAAGGAAAGGCACGAATGTGTAATGGAAAGAGTTTTCATCGTGTTACTGTCTACCTCGGCCATCTGTCGAGCCGAAATGGAGTCGAGAGTCGTTTTTAACGGACGTTTCTCCGCGAGCAGGAAAAGTAATAGTGTCATATTTGCGTAACAAGTGTCATACTAGAACTTTATCTCACAAAGCCGACAGATGGGTCGACATTTCGAGCTTATGTCACAAGATGGAAACGAATACGTCGGGATATATGTCTAGTAACAAATACGCGGATACACATAAAGTTTACATTCCCTCCTGGCTTTCTAGTTCTCCAGCACATAATCCTTACATTCGTAACCTTACCTGCAACAGAAAAAAGAATTCAGCTGTCATTAGAAACTGATGGCAAAAATAATTGGGTTATAAAAATCTCATACGCTATAAATATTCCCGCAAGCTCCTGCTGATATCTGATCGACCTATTGGTCTTATTTTTTAATCGCGGACAGGCAGGATTTTGCTCGGCCCAAACATGATATCATCTCAGCAAACCGATTAAAAAGTTTTATTGCTCGTGTCGGAGGGTGCGGCGCGAACTAATTGCCGAAAATACCCGAACAGCTGCTTATAACCGGGACCCCAGTATTAACGTTAATTCACGGTTCCTATGGAAGAAGATACCGCATTGTGCTGTCAATAATGATGTATGTCGATTACAACAACGCGACAACGTCGTTATTATAACTCATCCTTTCATTGCTCTTGGGAACAGCTTTACCAGGTGCCAAACACTCGGCTAAGCGGAAAGTTGACAATTAGCTTTATTATATGCCTCGTCTTGCTTTAATGACCGCTTGTGCCATTTCACAAGCGTGAGCAGGAATAAAAGCGCGGGAAGGAGGAGGGGGGGGCGAGTAAAAAGGAGCTGTGCAGTGGCGACGTCGTTTTCACGACTGCTTGAAAGAGGGCAATTAATTTCAGCTTTCGCCTCTTCTGCGACGTAGGACTCTGCGCGTAAATATTGCCGTTGAATTGCGCTCGCCGCCATTAGTTCCGAGAGAAATACTATCTTAACGAATTTAAAGAAGCTGTATGCAATTGTACGTCACTTACTTGACCTTTGTATGAGTTTATTCAACATGATGCAAAACGTTGCTCGTACATTTTGCCCGCTTCTACGATTATACATATAAAGGATTTCACATCATTTATCATAAACTGCACAATTAAATCAAAATATTCCTCTACATTTCGTATTTCTGATCGATTGCAAGTCAATGACGTATAACGTCGAAGATATCGTCACATCAGCGGCCGAAATGTGATAAACTTACGAATTTGATATCTACACCGAATACCGCTTTTTCATAGGAAATGAGCAAGAACTTGATTTCAATTCAATAGCCCTCGTGATGAAAACTCGTTCCGTGGCTCAATGTGCTCAAAAGTTTTTGCTTCTCTCTCTCTTGATTTCTTCTCTATCTCTTTCTATTTCTCTTAAGTTTTTGCAACTAGTTGAATGCTTGCGGAGCAAGGCGGAAAAAAAGGAGGAAATTTTTCTCATACTAAAATAAGGAGGAAATAAATCGATAATATCTGTTAGTCAAGAGGAGCAAACATCTCTCGTCAATTCTTAGTTAAAATATATATCATATCTGATTCATATCTAATGTGAAGCGAATATTTATTTTCCTGATAAAAATCACACTTCTTTTCGTTCTTGATTTAATGCAGACCCATTAGCATATGAATATACATCGCTTGCACTGTATTTGAAAATAAAATCCTAAGCGTAATCCGATTTAATACGTTAATTTCGAGTTCTGATCGCACTTGTTTCTTACTCATAATTCATCCAAGATTAAAATAGTCGTATGGTTATCGTGGACATTAATTAATCCAAGAGATACGCTATATGCATATAAGTGTAATGTAAGACTAAGCCTTAATCGCGGACGGCCGTGAGACTATAATTTTGCGGCGAAGATTCGTCGTCTAAAAATGTTGCTCGAATGCATAAAGTGTCATAAATTGTCTCATAGCGCGCGATCCGCGAAAATAGTTAATAAATCGAAATAATTATCTTCCATTTAATGTTTCACGCTCTCTGAGGAATGTCTCGTTGCTCATCCGCCGCCGTATCCGCGTTCTTAAGCATCACGAAAATTCTCACGGCCTTCATGCGGGATACCTTATGCGTCTTGTGCGCCTATGCATATCGTAGATAGCAATAGACACCGCAACAGGGGGCCTTTCGTTGCGGAGAGTAACTAGAAATATGTGGGTATAGTCTTCTCTAGGTGTATTAGCATAGTTATGCTGTGCCTCAGCGGTACTTTTGTACGGGCGTACAATACAGCAAAGTAGTGTCGTAAAATCGACTTCATCCATAACGCCGCGTGTCCTCCTTGTATATACACACGCCGATAATTCTGTACCTTTAAAAGCCAGTTTGCATTACAATGCCGAAAGTGGCGTTTTGTTTAGCGTGTTTCGAGCGACAAGTAAAATTTGTATGAAGTCTTTCGTACTTCCCGTTCATTTGGAAATTAAATCAAGATGATCGATAATAATATCTTCCAAAGTTACATCTGTGACCTGATTCTCTAAATGGAAAAAAGAAATGTGGGAAAGCTCATGTTCGCGTAACGTTATGATCGAGCAGATTCTATAAAGTGAAAAACTTCGCGTAGATTCCATAAGATAAAGAATGAAAGTTCAGGATTATGTAAATGGTTTCTACGCCAGTCAACCTGGGAATTGTGCGCTCTGCGAAAACTTGGATCGATTATATTAATATGCATTCGCCATATATCATCAGTCCACCCGGCATAATTTAAATATGTAGAGTAATTTCAGAAATGCTGTCGAATATGAGATAATTTTATTTGCGGTCGCATCGGAAACCGCAAATTGAAAATACGTTGATGCGGAAGATATTACTTAATTTCTCAATAGATGTAAGAGGAATAATTTGTAGTATTTAAAATGTAAAAGCCACCCCAGCGGTTTTGAAGCGGAAATGAAAATCGGAAGAATTCCGCGACTCTTCTTTTTTTCATGGAAAAAGCGAGAGGATCGAATCAATATAAGTGGAATTCCAGGATGAAACTATCTTCCACGTCATGGTTTTTCCAAACTCTCTTCTTCTTCCTTTCGCTCGCTTAATTTGGCCGACTAAAGATAGATGAAGTCGAAGGAGACCGAATCAACCACGAGTAATACGATCTGTCGTGGTGGAAAAACCGTCACGTCACCTCGCGTCTCGTAAGTTTTCCGGAGGCAGCCGCTGTTCACGGCCTAATATTGATTTCGCATCGTCTCTCCCCGTCGGTCTTTCTTCCGCGGCAACACGACGAACGGAAATCGTAGGTGCACGGGGACACGGCGGCACATGCATGCCATGCCATGCCATGCCATGCATGCATGCATGCACGGCTTGCTTGCATGCGATGCGCGCCGCGCCGCGTCGCGTCAAAAGGGTACCACGGATTTCCCTATGCAAATCGCCAAGGTGACTGCGACCCGCTAAAATAACCGTCGGGAATAATGCCGTAGATTGGGAGGCCGAGTTAGCGCGCGCATCGCGAGAAACGGACAATATATCGTTGGGCCGGCCATTACGGGGGACCATTAAATAGTCGACACGCCGAGATAACGAGCATTAGCCACACAACTGCCACATTAGATACGTACCCTCGACGTGTGTACGTACGTACGGAAGGTGCAGGCGCGCAACACGTTCCTTCTTTTCACCTTCGCGGCAACGGTCCTCTCGCGTGTCTCGAGTATTTGTTCCGGATTTAAAGTGGATCCGTCGAATGATCCTATCGCTCTCGTGCCTTTTCGTAATTACTCTTGACTTATATTTTAAACCGCGCGACGTATTATGATTTAATTTGGACTTACATCCCTCATGTTCATTTCCGCCAAAGTAGATTAGCTTTAACCTCGGTTTAACATACTTTTTATCCTTTTCTAATTTTTAAAAGTAGAAAAAGGGCAGAAAGTTAAACCGAGATTACTGTTAATCTGCATCGGTAGAAATGGACATCAGAGATTTATATATTGGATAAATTCAGAATACTGTCCGCATATCCGCGATGCTAAATTCATTTTACAATTTCTGTAGAG
Organism: Tetramorium parvispinum; assembly: GCA_011638315.1. Classification (NCBI taxonomy): domain Eukaryota; kingdom Metazoa; phylum Arthropoda; class Insecta; order Hymenoptera; family Formicidae; genus Tetramorium; species Tetramorium parvispinum. The sequence continues at coordinate 13,424 of VBVR01001102.1, read as the reverse complement.
ACAGGTTTATTTCTAAAAATTTGTAAATGTTTTACAAATGTAACGTGTGGATGTGTGGGTTTTAGTTTTTGTAAATTTCATTAAAAGAATAGAGTTGCGCTTCAATTTTGAAAATTAAATTCACATACGTACAAGACAAAGGGTAAAAAACATTCACTTATTGGAAAAAGGCTTTGTTATTCCAGCTTGCTTTTCTCCCGAGCGTTTCTCTGTTAGCTTTAATTGGCCCTCAGCAGAGTGCACATCATAATTACAGCTAAAGTATACTGACATTTGTAATATTCGACCCAGTGATTTATAAAACGAAATTTTAGAGTTCCGCGGGGAATCGTTAAATGTATTCACAAAACGGGAAATATATTCAAGCTAAGGTATCTACGTGTAATGCGCTCTCTGAAAAGAACGCTCCTTAAGATACGGAACATTTCCTTTTTCGACAAAGATGTCGCGACTCCGGTTAGCTCCTTTACCTCCTCCGTCGTCTCATCTCCCAGACCCTCTTCTGTTCCATTACTAACGAAGAACATAAATGCCCGGGTTTTCTACGTTCCTCGCCCATTCGCATTTCTACACACATTCTCGCCGCAAAGAGTACTCTTTGGATTCTCAGTTGGCGGGACAAAGCATGTTGCTGGCCGTATACATCGACGATTCAACGAAGAAGTGCCATATATTATTTCCTTTGTTTCCCTATCGCCGTTAATTTTCACATGACTTCAGAAACAATTCGATTGCAATCCACAATAGTCGCGAAATCCTTAGATCCGCGATACGGCACGTTGAAAACAAAAAAAGATTAAAAGAAATACAGAAATTTATGAAACGGAGAAACATGACCGAAACGCCGAAGAATGACTGTAATTTTTCAAACTAACATAAATATTACACTTGTGCGATGATTCGTGAAAGTGCTTCAATTTCTTTTCATCATAACGTGTTTAGTTTAAGCATGTAAGATATTTCCAAGTCAATTTCCAACTAAATAATTTGAAAAAAAAACGACATTAAATATTAGACAAGATGAAGAGATAGGGATTCTCGATACACTGCGAATCCTCGCGCTTATTAGACGTTAAAATTATTGTGCATACAGAACGATCGCGTACCCGCTTATTTCAGGTACAGGAAATCGGAAAGAAATATTCACGATCGTCGTGCGTGTTCAGTGTCTATTAGCGCGTCGCTGGGATAATTGTTACCTATTTGATGTTTTCCCTTCCGCGACTCTCTGCTTCAACTCGAGCCACTGTCGCGGAGAAAAGTTATCCCAAGCCGCGAGCAAATACAGGATATCCAAGATATACTGCGAGAACTCTCCGGAGTGGCCATAAATCACTCACGTGCAGTCTCGGACTCATATACTTACTTTCAACCAATGAAAGCGGGATAATAAGATTAATGCATGACGTGTGCAGGCGAAGCTAGGACAAAGGTAATTTAAGGATGAGTGGTTTGCTAAAAAGTTTCGGGAAACGCGCGGTATCGCCTCGAGGATCTCCCACGTCATTTTATCACGGAGTGTATTTCTCTCTCCCAGAGTTTTTCTTAGAGAGCGTATACAACATGGCGTACGACGCGTGTAACGAGGATCGGCGAAAGCTTTAAGGCTCTTTAACGTCGAGCTGATAATTGGGCGAAAAGGAAATCGGAAGAGGGAATCGTTCATGACGACTTGGATCGATCCTAACCGTAAGTTGTTTTTGCCACAGCGCGGCGGCCGGATCTGCGGTCCGTAGCAATGAGAAAGAGCACCTCGTTAGTCTCAAATCGGTCAACCGACCATTGAATCTAGCAAAGAGACGGAGTTCCAGCCAAATTCCGCAACAGATATCGACTTTTCAAGCGCTCATGCGGAATCCCTCCCCCCCCCTCTCTCTCTCTCTTTCTTTCTTTCTCCATGTGTGAGCGTCACAAAGGAGAGCCACGGGACGGTGGCTGCAAAGAGGATGGCTGATCGTTAGGCGGTGTGCTTCCGAATGGCGCCGAAGTAGCGGCGGGAAAGGAAGAAAAAGGGAGGAAAGACGAGGCAGCCAGAAAAAGATGAAGGAGCCGAAAAAAAGAGGAAAAAAAGCAAAGGGAATGCCACGTCGATGTCGTGGATGATTGCACCGTAATCGGGTCTCCTCTCCCTCTCACCCTCCTACCCTCTTATCCTCTTCACCTCGCGTTACAGTCCTCGGCGGAGAATCGTCGTCATTCCGCCCCTGCGGTTCTTATCACCTTAACATACGGCCGCAGAACGCCGCGGTGCGGTAGCACGTTGTTGCCGCGCGTACGCGGGAATAACGGCCATCACACGACATTGCCTCGACCGCAAGAGCTATTAAAATGTAAATTGACCGGCGTTCGTTTGACTAAACAGTCATCAGAGACTCCCTTGCGCGGGAGTTAGTTTCGCGCAGTGGCGCGATTACTCTGCATGCATACTTCACTTTCTGCCCTCTGCAAATTTCACCGCAGGATCCCGGGTTTCAGGGCGTAGCGATGGTGGCGGCGGCCGACGCAACCTATATGGCGTAATCGCATCGTTATCTCACACAGTCCCGCAGCCTCTTGTTACTTGACGGAAATCTTTTCGTGCTCAATGCCCGACAACGCGCGCGATGTACATACGTATGTACGTACATCGGAACGCATCGCGTTGAATAATATTTGCTCCAGCTCTCCTGCGTAACGGCAACTACTTCCGGCTCGGCGGAGCCAGCCGACGCCGTAGAGATGTATCTCGTCTCGCCTATAATATATTCGCGGACATGGTCGCGCGATATCCTTTACGAATTACGGCAATTCAGCCAACAGTATAACGTTTTTCCGTCACGTCTCGAGAGCGCGCGCGCTCGGCGACTCGGACAATATCGTGGACCTGCGTCGGGAATTCATGCAACATTCATCCTTCGTGTCGCTTCCGCGTCTATTGTCAGCACATACTTTAAAGCGTTGGCTGCTCCTCTCCTTTCTCTTCGGCGTTATCTGCTCCGAGACATCCGCGGGTGGTTTGCGTTGGCGATAGCGCGCGAAAGGCGAACGTCGGAAGGATTAAGTCGTCGTTGCATTCGCGTATCATTAATCACGCGATAAGCGGGCACGCTAGAAAATCGTTAGCGTGCCCGTGGAGCTTCGGGTTTAGGCGTAGGCGTAGTCACGATGCTACGTGCGATCTACGACGCGGCGGCGTTTAAATGAATTGTTCGAATCCCTGAGCGTTAGCGTTGTCCGGTCTAAAACGTCTTATTGTAACGTTTCATCTTTCTTTACATATAGAGACGTCGTTGATAATAGTTTAATGTCATAAACTGATTCACGTGGTCCCTAATTACTAAAAAAAAATAATAATAATTTTGATATACGTGGAATCCTCTAAATCTTAAAGGATTTTACTCTTATATTGACGTCAATAGGATTCCTCTGAAAGCAAGAGAAAAATAGTATAAACAAGAATATTTAAGAGAGAAAAAAGTATCTTTCATTTTATTGAAAGAGGGATATGTTTGTTACAAAATAGTAAGCTTAGAATATGAGATTATAGGAAAAATGACTTTGAACGTAAAATACTTTTTTTTAGGTGATCTAATTCTAGATCAATCTCTGGACAGAAACCTAGCTGGTCATTTTTAGAATGAAATAAACTACCAAGTATCTGTATTTAAAAAATATCATCTTTTTCGTTTGTCTCTATTTGTTGCAATAATATGAGCATTTTCTGGAATTGTTTCCCAATGTACGTTAACGTATTTAAAATAGAGATCGTTACGTCTCGCGCGAAAAAGGTTAAACGCAGCCTGAAAGAATACATTTTCTTTCGAAATTACACCTGATCAGCTAACGTAAACTGATGGTTGCGCGGTCCTCGTAATAAGGAAAGTTTAGCAGTAAGCGACGACTGGAAACGATGAGGAGAAACGAGTCGAGTCGAGAGAAACAGAACGAAAGAGAACGAAAGCGAAGGAAAGAACGAAAGAGAGAGAGAGGGAGAGAGAGAGAGAGACAGCAGCCCAGAAAACAAGGAAGAAAAGAGTTAAGGGGAATAGGTTTGTTTTTGCTGATAAACGCTCTCCACGAACGTTAATTGCATTCCACGTGAATGCCCGCGATCGAGAGATTTGCCATGGTTGCTCCGGCGGGGCCCGCCAAGGCATCGAGGAGCTTTAGTTGAAAGCATGGTATGTCTGGCTCTTGAAATTCCTCAGGAGGGTAAAATTATGCGGAATGGCCGCGCGCGACGACGCGGCGCCCCGCACGCCACGGCAGTGGTAGCCGTGATTACCGATTCAGAAGATTTTCAAGTTCCTATCCCCATCAGTTACGTCAATATTCCAGCGGACACGAATGCTCGTTAATTAACCAGAACACCCCGCTATCGCGTTCTTACGTTTAGTATTTCAATTACCCGCCGCATCTTCTGCATATCGTGTTTTACGATAATCAAGAACGAAGGGGATTTGTGCTTGATGCGTGGTATCCTACGCAAGGCGAAACGGCCTGTGCAAGGCTCACACTCGTCCCGTTAATCCGCATACTTCTCCCCTTCCTTTTTTTCTTAATCTCGGCAACGCGTACGTGAGATAGTTGCCCGCGAAGCGAGACGTAAATAGGCGCATTTATTATAAACATAGTGAAAAGCAAAAATTAACATATACGCGATTACCATATTTACTTCTGCGCTTTAGCGGCATTAGGTTGTTGTGAGTGCACCGTCGCAATTTCATAGATATTTTTACTAAAAGCCTCCGTCGCGCGATATCCTCGCCAAGATACGGCGTAGCGCTGGCGTATTCCAAGCGAATGGCAAAAAAGGAAGGATTTCCTGTGATGTTTAAGCGCGCATTAACCTGTCCTTCCATGCTGTCTCTTAAGAATACATCAGAGAAGGGCTTTACCGAGAAGTAAACGACAATGAGTATTCGCGACGTAACGACGTGGGTGCAGCTGCAGAAAAAGATAGCTATTGAGCGCGCAATGTAAGGTATATACAATAGATTCGCAGGATGTACCGGATATTTTTATAAAAATAACCGGCATAAAGGCAGTAATGTATAAGATACTTATAAAAAATGTTATATCATGACATACACAATTACCGATAATTATCAGTCGTAGCTCAATCTCTTCTACGAAATGTCTCTGCAAAATTTTATTCGTCGAATTCCACGATAAGTGATTCAACATTTCATCGAGGCTATTTTCCTTGAGATTCTAGAGATCTCTTTCTCTCTCTCTTTCTCTCTCTCTCCCTCCTGTGTATATAATATCTTTTATAGCAGGCGCGCGGGCGCCGTAAAAATAGCAGTAATATTCAAGCGCGGAGAAAACGGCGAGAGGTATTTCACAGAGGATTTTCTTCAAACTGTGATTTACGAGCGTAAGGAATCAATGTCTGTGGAATGGTCATTCCAGCGTGGCTCTCCGTGTACACCTTGCGCGTACGCTGAGGTGGTAGATGCGCTCAACGTACGCAACCGGCGGCAATCACAATCGCCCGTGCTCATCTCGAATTGAAACCACGCGCGCGCGCGCCACCCCCGTCGCAGATCCCACAGCTTCTGCGGCTTCTTGATGGCAGTGACAGCCTTGCAGTGGCAGCCGTTGTAATCGCGCGGAGAGAGAGAAACCGCCACACACGATAGCAGACGTCGCCGACAACCGGTAGCTCCCTGGATGACGATCATTTAGACTCCCCGGCTCGATCGGGAATCCAAGTGAATCACTCGAGCCGCGCTGGCTCGCCTCCATACGTCTTCGCCGTCGTCGTACACAAGGTCCGTAGATGAACGACGGGAGGGGAAGTAAGGTCTTCTCAATCATATAACCATTTGCCCCCAAAATGGCGGACGGTCCCTATCTTCCATTTGTTTAACCTAACTTACACTGCACTACACTCACTCTTCTCGTACATACACACTCACACATCTTCGTGGGCCCAAAATGGCGCTCTCATGAGACGACCTTACTTCCCCTCCCGTCGTTCATCTACGGACCTTGGTCGTACGTACGTCGCTTTCCGAGCTCATTTCTCGCGCGACAGTGTAATTGTATTTGAAGCGCCGTTATGTTTGCTCGGACCACAGCTCGACGGGTATCTCGTCGCAGCGCGATAAAAGTCCTCCGGCTATAATTACCACGATACGGAAATTCCTAGTGAAAAGGGGGATGCGCGGCGCGGCGCGGCGCGGCGCGCGAGACAGGAAAAAGTCGGAACACGTCGAAAACACGGATACGCTTTTGGCGTTAGAGACCGAGGCTAACAACCCGGCTCGTTTAAAACATGCTCGGGCGGCGCGCACGTTTGAAGGGACGTTTACTTTCGTGACTGGCGGCATGCGTATCTCCTCGCTCCTTCTCTCTTTCGAACTCTTCTCTCGTCATTCCGCGCGACCTCACCCCACGTCGCGTCATTTTCCGTCACGGTTCGCGCACCGCCGGCAAAGGGATGTCGTTACCGCGAGAGATAGGGACGCGCATGCAACATGGAAGACCGACTATTAAATTATATCCCCTCTGAGATTGGTGTGCGTATGCCGGCGCGGTGTATAGGTGTTGCGCTTAGCAATACTGCGGCGGCCGCGCGCGCTTCTGCCGACCGAGCAATTCTCGCATGCTCGCGCGCAACACGGGCGCATGGAGCGACTTAGGGAGAATTACGACCGAGATAGCAATGAGAGAGATACGACTTTATATCGTCCCTCGTACACTCGCGTACACCTTTCGCGTACCTGCACTTCTGTCTCGCCGCAGCGCGATACGGACTCGGGTAAGAGAGCAGTCTCGCTCGTTTGTTCTCGCTCGCTCGCTCGCCTCATTCGCCCCGTGGTCTGGCCGCAGCCCATCTGATGCCTCGCGTTACGCGCGCGCATTTTTCGGTAATAAAATCATCCAGAATAGAAACGGCGCGTCATGCGTTATAATATCGGAAGGGAACGATACAACGTACCCCTTTCAATTTCGCACTGATACAGGCGCCTTCGGCGAGGCGAGCTGCTCGCGCTGAATCGACATCGGGCGTGTTAATAGCCCTGGCCTTGGCTATCAACTGTCGTTAACAAGGACTGTTACGAGAGCTTCCGATAGAAAGGTATTCCGCGATAAGTATGAGACATAACCGTAGTATTGCTCAGCAATTCTCTTTCTGCTCCAGTATATCTCTCCGCCGCCGCGCGACGTAGTCGCGACGGCGACGATGGTGGCATTAACCCTCCTCCTCTCATTCAGTTCCTTCGTGTCTGCGGGTCGGCTACGCGATTTGCATATGCAAATGGCATGATATAAGTAATTAATTCGCAATCAGAGCGGCATTACCGTTTCGTTATATATCGCACAGATAGGTACTGCAATTCATTAGTCGTGGCGATATTTATTAATTGGGACCGCGAACGTAGGTAGACATTCGCGATTAAGAATTCAGTTCTCGCTATCGATTATACCGCAACGCGTCTCTCTCTCTCTCTCTCTCTCCAATATCTAAGCCCGATGGCGACCAGTTGGTCTTCTTGTCTCTCCAACATAAAACGTAGAAACTCCGGCCGCTAAATTAGCAGATAAATTAGCAAACTGTCGTGTTTTTTGCTTTTATCGCGATGAACGGGCATACGCGACTTGAATTCCGAATCCGGGATTCCAGGGAGTTCCATAACGTCTCCCGCGGGGGAGGGGGCGGGGAGGAGAACGCGGGAGTGAATCGCGAAACGTGTGATCGAATTTTCGACAAAACGCGCATCTCGGGGTCTCGCGCGCGGTTTAATCGTCGCGCGGCAGAAAGGCAAGGCGGCGCCGACGCTTGCTACGGAAACTCGTGAGATAGCACCTGTTACATCCCATCTTTGTCGATCGACCGCGGTGGCAGCTGGGCCTCCCCGACACTCCTCCGCACATTAACTTTATCGAAATTACATCACGCCACCATCACACCCGCGCGAATCCCGACGCCGCAAAATCGCCCGTGCTGGCTCGTTGAAGCGCGCGTGTACGAGCGTGTACGTACATGGTCGTGGAAACGTCTATTTGGCGAATGCATCTTACGGCGCCCACCTTCGCCGTTTCCCAATCTCCGATGGAACAAGTTTCTCCGTCTTCCGCCCGGTAAGCCGGCCGTCTCTATTCTTGGATGTATCGAGATTTCTCCGAAACTCCTCTGCCGAAGATACAAAGGCGCTCCGCCATTATCGGGATTACCGCCGGTCTGAAATTTCGTTTCCGCTCATCACGGACTAACTGCGTCAACCTGAGACAATACGCGATTCGATCGTGTTTACGTTTCCCGGCAAACAAGTTTACTTCGGAAGATGCGGAGCGCTGGAGAGTCTCTCTCGGCCGGTCGAAAATAGAGAAATGTTACCGAGCTTTACATTGTTACGGCGTTCATGAGACGATTTTTAATTCGGATTTGAGCGCCGCTGAATCGTTACGTCGCAGGAACCGGGTATATACACAGCATATAAAGCATAATTCGAACATAACGACAAGCGAATCCAATATACACGTCGCGATTACTGTCTTCGCGCAGCGCAGCACGTAAATCGTTCGTAGGAGACAATCTGCTTCTACAGCAATCAAATTATTTAATCATACCGCGAATACCGTTCCCGAACCGTCATTGTAACTTTCATTATTTCATTGTAGTAATAATGTTCCATTACCAACGTATCGCGTAGACGTCGCGTAGCTTTTGCAGGGACGTCGAGGGAAATGGAAATCCTCATAACCGAGTAAGTTTTTAATATTGTACGGTATTATATTTCCCGACGGAGTTAAAACGCTCTCTTTCTGCAGAGGGAAAAATATATATCTCACTGTGGCTACGCTCGGTCAGATAGGAGAAAACAAAAGCTATATGCGTCATGTTTGTTGCGCTGGGGGAGCGGAGGACGGCCCGTTTAATTTCACGTATTTACTCCTTCGCCAACGCCAACGACGCCCTAACGACGGCCCTGTGAAAGCCGCGCGTGATCGCGACGACAGCTTGAGAAAGCGTGCGGCGACGTAGCCGTAAACGATGTCTCGTTTTGCTCCGGTGGATAACTCGTCGACGAGCGAGTTCCGGTACTTTCTCTTTCTCTCTTTTCAACCCCATACGTCTATCGCCGTGCTATCGGAGAAAAGAGCGAGAGAGGCGCGGAAGAAGACAAGGAGAGAGAGAGAGAGAGAGAGAGAAAGAGGCGAGGGAAAAAGAGGGCGGATAAGAGGAAAGAAACGAAAGGGCCGTGCGGCGAGGATTGAGAAAAGCAAGAAGGAGGAAGATGGACGGTGATAGAGGGAATCGCGAGAGTGGGAAAGTGCGATATCGGACGAGAACATTGAGAGTAAACGGACGGCTACTCGTGGTGGTGCACTTTGTCGAAGAAGGGCTGGCGGGAGAGGCGCGGCTGGCAGTGTGGGTTATGTATTGGCACATGTACGTAATTGTGGCCATTTGTTGAGAAAGCGAGAGGCCGAAGGAAACCCGGGTGGCTGATGGAGAGAGATAGTCATAAGAGCGAGGATGCGGTAAGGGTAGCGCGCGCGCAAGAGAGAGAGAGAGAGAGAGAGAATTTCGAGTTGTGGAGAGGACGTCTCGCCTCGCAGTCGCGGCTGAACGTGCAATGCATCACGGGATTGCGTAGACAACGTATATCTCCAAGTGATAGTAAACGGAGGTACAGGGTGGCAGACCGAGATTCGCCCCGCAGCTACCTAAACGCTCGCCGAAATCCTCTTCCACCCTTTCGAAACGGTTCCCTATCTGTCCACTTCCCTTTTCCGCCGTCTCTCTTCGCCGCATTAAGCTTTTACCTTTCATTAGGCGGAAATCAGTGTCTCGCTGTAATTTTAATCACGAGGGGTGAATAAATCTGTTTAAGCATTTTCTCGCTACGCAATAAATGAAATGAAATATGGTAAACAGACGATTTCCACGTGGAAATCGTATAGAATTATGTGCGGTCATTAGCATTTGCCATTATGAAAATCGCATTCACTGCTAACTAATTTACATCGCAATCAAGGTATTACGAATCTCTCTCCTCCTCCTCCTCTCTTTTCTCTCCATCTCTATTTCTCTTTATAATGGATAAATGTTATTATTAATGGTGTAATAACTGTATTAAATCATTCAATAATCTAGATCAAAGTAACCGCGAGGTAATTAAACGTAAAAACTCATTAGATATAAATATCACTCTCTCTTCTCTGCATAAATATTTGAAAAAAAGAACCCAACGGTCTGCGTAAAATAACATTCAGACGACTTTCACGCATTATTACCGTTTCGACATATTATTGTTTTATTAAACCGGCGCGCGAGCAGCTGTCACGAAAAATATTCTCCGCGAGATTCCTTGCTCAATCGCGCATACAATTCGCGTTATAAAACACCGCGCGCGCGAGTATCTCGTTGATGTATGTTTATGAATAATACGCAGGATTTCCCTCCAATGTTTCGTATACACAATATAAAGCTGATTAGTTCGTTCCGAGAGCATGAGGCTAAATAATGTTGCCAGATATGACCCTGCCGCGACGGCGTGCACGGAGCGTGCATGAATTGCCGCGCCGGTTTTTACGCAACGATCATTAATATCGTCGCTTATCCGGGTCTAGTGGGATTACTCGGTGTTGCGGGTCAACGGGCCAGGGCAGAGCGAGCAGTCACAAAAGAGTAATGCAAATTAGCTTGGGTCCTTTTTTTTCACCAGCTACACTGATAGTTCGTGTACGTCATACGCGACGCGCGACACGCCCAAATGCCGCATTATACATTTCGTTATCGGACATTGCATATTCTGCCGACGGATTTTATGCAGCTTCCTCGTTTACCCATTACCGCCGACCGCGGTCAGTAAATCGATTTAAGTTTTACAGCCCAACCCGGAGCGTCGCTATGTAACGTATTGTACAACTCCTTTTATTTAATTTAGTTCTTTCAATGTTTTGCAAGCTTCCTTTTTAATAATTTTTTTGTACCTTCTTTTTTTCAATCAAGATTTCGCGTTGGATGTTGAAAACTTTATCCGAAATAAAGCAGAAAATTTGTCCTGTCTTGCGCCTTGTTATTCGCCACAATGCATGTTGAAATTTTATTTCAGCGCAGAATCATTTTATTTTGTTATATTAATGTTCGTTGAAAATAGGAATCTAATTCCAAGATTGAACAAAGAGCAACGACGAAAAAAATCTAACTCGTAGGTATCTTTTCGTCCAGTCGGCATTAACGATGCAATCAAAATACCTTCAACGTAGTTCTCTGTCGGTCGATGTTCATTCGATGAGCTAAAAAAAAAACAGCATTTGCGCTCGTATCAGTCGGACGAAAAGCTTTGATTCGGGGCAAGAGGCAGAAATTGTTTTTACGATTGACGTCTTTCAATATAGGGGGTATGTATACATATGTACCGCTTCCTCTCTCTCCCTCCCTCCTTCTCTTCAGGGACTCTCACTTTGGTTATCTTCGCAAGGGAGGTCTCCGCGCAGGCAGACGCGCGCGGACGAAGAATAATTTGAGATTCATCGAGATGCAGCGGGGCGAACCGCTTGTAATTCTTTTCCACCATCACCGACGACGACGCCCGCGCTCACCCTCTTCGTCCTCGCCCCTTTCATGCCGGCTTGATCCGGCCTGTCTTTTTTTGTCTCGCCATTTGTTCGGAACAGTACGACGTGGAAGTGCGGAAAGAGAATTACGATAGAGCGACAATACGGAGACAGGAGGAGAGAGTGTCAGAGGTAGGAAAAAGGGAGTGAGCCGAAGGGAGGAGAGACGGACGAAATGTCGTCCCGTCGCAGTTAACTTCGCATTTAACATCTGCCTGGAAGGTTAAAATTTCCCTCGAGGTTTACTCTAAGTTGTACGAGACGAGCGCTGGATATCTTTTGTCCTGAATCGAGGAAAGAAAATCAGAGGAGCCTTTATCGTCGCGCAATAGACTTTCGGCTTACCCTCGTATCTCTCTGCCTGTTTCGTACCACAGCGCCAGATCTTCAGCCGGCTCGTGATGCTCTGTCGCAGGTAAGAGGAAATTCCGCTCGTGAAACAGAGGAAGGCACGTCGAATACTGATGTCCCTTATAATATATCTTTGCTTAATAGGATTCCTTTGTCTTCTTGGCGAGAACTTGCTTTTAATAAAAATTCTGAAGCATCGATTGTTTCTTTTATCCGAACAAACGATTGGATTTAGAACCTTCTTCGTAAACTATAAATAAGTAACCGACATAATCCTTCATTTCACTTTGATTGAATATTATAAGAATAGATTTTAAATTAATAATAATAAAGCCTTATACTGTCCTGAATCTCTTTTGCGCGACAATTTATCAAGCACATTTTTCTTATTATTATAAATTTGATATATTCTTAACTGTCAAATTTAATTTATTAATTATTAGTTGATAAATTTTAATTTCAGACTCAATTGCAAGAAGAATAATAACGTTGAAACAGTGAGAAGATTTAAATTTTTGCCAAAAAAATTCAACGTTAAGTGAGACCAATGGCCAATGGGCAAACGGTAAATGGAAGGAGATGCGATGAGTTCAGGACACGATGTGTATACGTGCTTTCACCCTTTTGTCCATTAATTATTTACCGCGGGAGATACTGACTCGCCTATCCGAACTAAACTTTGAGGGTTCCGGACTTTAGTGGCCGTATCTCCTCGCGTTTCTCTCTAAGTAGAGGGCTCTCGACGATAATGCCACCCAAGAAGTTAGCTTGACGATATACGGCGAGCAAGATGTTTTACGAAACGAGAAGGTTCCTCTTCGGCTACCTCATAAGTATAGCCACCCTAAAAGTATCCCCCATAAAATTGCGAAATCGATGTGTGGCGAGCCAAGATACACCACGGGCAAATTTTCACAAATAGAACAACCTGCTTTTACTTCCCTCCTAATCCATAAGATAAAAAGTGAATTGGCTTTAAATATGTAAGTCTCTACTTTTCGTGGTACATTATTCAGTACATATTGCAGGCGATGCAATGAATCGCTTTATAAATGTAACGTAATATGATCGTTGTAATGGTCAGTCTACTCGTGAAATAGACAGATGTATTTCACAATATAATTATGAAACGTCTATTATAAAAATCTCATAGAAATTAAAAGTTTTTTCATCGCAATTATTTTCATGTCCAATTCAATGTGGGTACGTGATAATTATATCAGGAGATTCAGAATAATTGCCGATCTCTTCTTCACGATAACCCTCCTCTATAATTAATGTCACGAGATAAACTTTAGGAAATGCACTTGAAAAACTGCGTGGTATATTGTGGCTTTTAGTTTTGCAAGAATGATTGGCATACTCCATCATCGTTAGCGACACTACCGTGTTCGTTGCAACTTACTGCAACTCGTTAGCTACGATTTCAACGTTGTTTTTATAATATCCAGTATAATTCCAACTCGGTAGCATCACTGCAACCTTTCTTACACCATAGTGGCAACGAGCTTTGA
>VBVR01001101.1:0-34741 GCA_011638315.1 Tetramorium parvispinum | reverse complement strand
GTATAAGAGACAGGAACAGGGAGATACGAAGATGCAGAAGAAGAAAAAGATAGCTCGCGCGCTCGGCCGTACTCGAAAATAGAAACAGCCGCGTTGACACTCCGCTACAAATTGTCCGCGTCATGAGACGCCGGCATCGCTTTAAGAGCCACGCGTCTCGCGGTGTCTCGCGCTGCTCTCCCTGTTTCTCGCACACGGAGAAAAAAAGCCGCTGACCGAAAGATGATGCCTGGTGGGAAGAGCGGCGGGAGGGGAAGGGTGAAAGGGGGAGAGGAGCGATCGATAAATCTCTTTTTCTCTCGCGAGACCGCGCTTCCGCATCCGATCTCTCTCCATCTCCTAATGGCTGGTCTATTTTCATCGCCGCGACAACAGCCTAACGTTGCCGTTCAATAGTCTACTATTTTAACGATTATTTATATTTATTTCGACTATTTTTCTCCTCCTGTTTACTTGCTCGTGCGATTTATGCGACCTAAAGGAATATTTTGCTCGCGGAATGACGTGGTCGATGGATAATTAGCTCGTCCTAGACGGCAAGACGCGGAATGTTTTGATGCTGGTTCACTCCGAGTTCTCTCTGTCGAGCCGTCGGGAATTCATGGTCCCCTCACTTTTCTACGAGGAGGATTATCATAAATCGGTCGAGCGATACCCGACACACTCTTAGGTCGTTTGACCGATTTTCTTTTTTCCGCGACGCTTAATTAAATTCACTTTTAACGACCGTGCATTACGGCCCGTCTAAGCTTCGGTGCTATAATCGAATTAGGACGAAGCGAAATCCACGCGTGCACCGAAAATAGATTTTTTTTATCGTTCGATTTTCTTCTACCGGAAAATAGAAAATCAGCTTCGAATTTTCTTCAACACGGAACTGTCCTGACAGAAATGCAACCTCATAATCAGCAAACAACTCATTTTCGGATTTTTAATAAAATAAGATAATAGTTATGAACATCTTTTAATTTACAAAAAGAAAGGTAATAATGACTTGAAAGATAATAATTAATTACTTGAATTTTTGTTCGTCTATTTGACGCTAATTATAGGTGTATTATTTATTTGCCGTTTTATTTATTTAATACGTTGATTGCATTTAAATACGCGAGAAAATTATAGAAATTTTTTTAAAAAGATAATTAAGAGAAATTTAACATTAATAAAAAATTCTGCAAAGTTACCAATCAAGTATCAATTAATTCTCTCTCACTAATTAATTTTCTTCGGCCGATTAATTTTATTCGTTCGATTAGGAGAAGGATTTTTTCTCTTTCATCTTTTTTTTTCTACACGATTACGAGCGTAACAAGATTTGTGCATCACGACTCGCAATTGACCGGTCGCAAGATCGGCGCGACTGAAACGCGAAGAATCCTCTTTTTATTCACAAAGAGGAATATACGCAAGAACATGTGTGTATGTACAGGCAACGTCCCGCGAAGCCGCTAATAGTCGCTTAAACGATCGTCCTCCGCCGTCGCTATATGTCACCGCCGCCCTCCAACTTACACGCATCGTCACGCACGCACGATGCACGTGCGTGTGAATCCCGCGCGTTCCTCCCCCGAATGCCTCCGGCACGCGAGGTCGTCTCGTACTCTCCTTCCTTACGTCCGTTCCGAATTCTTCCGAATAATAAAAGCACGCCCGAAAGCGCAAGAATACGCGAGAAATAAGATCGAAGGTTTCTACGCTCGGAGAACATTGTTCCTTGATTTCGTTTCAATTATTTTTACTTTTTTTTATAGATAAATAATTTTTTTTAAAAAAATAATCCCTTAATTAAGAGAAATTTAACGTTATTGAGAGAATTTTTCCTTTGTTTTTTTTTTAAGTAAAACCCGTTTTAAACTATCTTTAATTACCATCAGATTTCAGAATGGAACTTTTTTTAATTTGATATACCATGTGTTTTGATGTCCGTTTAATGTACGTTCTAACATATATTTTATATATGCGTGCATTCTAATTCTTCAAATGCTTTTTGCATTACGCGACATGTAAAAATATAAATGAAATTTTATCCTGAATTCCAACGAATATTGTTTAAAGTAAGCTTGTAACAGGCTAAAAGATTACAATGCTAAGACAAATGTAAAGAAAATATTTTGTAAATATGAAATAATTTCACTAAACTAAACGTTTCATTTGTTAAATAATCAAGATTACATCGAGCTTAAACTTTTCAATGAAAAAGTTTAATTTAATTCCTTATTTATATACAGCGCAATAAGCAAGATCCATTTTTTTTCCAGAGATCACTCGTTACTCATACATATCCGTTTTACGAGCACGAAATGCGACTCAAAGTTGCGTACAGCTGTTGCGCGTCATTCAACGCACGTTCTCTCTCTTGCACACTGTTCAGATCTGGATCCGGCTTATCTCGGATTCGTCCCAAGATCCTTTCGGTGATAAGACGATGAATCGCGAACTTCCGTCACGAAGCTCAACAATGATAAATTTAATAATATTAAAATAATATTAAATGAACACAAAATAAAATAGCTTAACAATTTAATAAATGTATAATAATCCGTTGAGAGTACTTTGTTGAATCCTTGATTCTGCTTTGCAAGATCATTAATTTAATTACTAATCGTATTACTAATTATTAATTAAGTTCAGCCAAATTATTGGGATACTGGAAGACCAAAACGCACGTGCACGTGTAACGTAACTAACGCGTGTGATAATTGACGTTTTATTATACGTTTAGTCGTGCTCTGTAGTACAGAATGCGTAGCTAGCCGAGTCCTATCGTGTCTGTTTGGATAAAATGGATCTGATGTTTACGTTGAGCGTGTCAAACTGCGTTATGTAAAGCATACGTTTCTGAGAGACGAAGGGAATTCGTGGGATTTATACGGGAGTTCGGAGAAGGATGAAACAATACCTCTCGAATTTCGATATCTCTCATAAATCGGATAACAGGCACGAATTAAAAAAAAGTCGTTACAAGTTTACTAAAAGAATGTAATCAGCAAAAAGAAGCGGCGCTGATATTCTGAGAAGTGCGATTCCAGGATGCCTATCAGGAAAGTGTAATTAGGCAAGAAATATCGTACAAATAAATAATCTCATTGCGGAAATTCCAACTTTATTATCTTTTTCCGTATACATCACGAGCGAGACTGTGATCTAAAAAGATCGTTAAGCGAGAGTTAAGTGACAAGTAGACAAAGACATAAACAAAGTATATATTTACAATTTTCTAAATAAACGAGCTCCACTTCTAATACTTACTCAATTTTGCGGAAGAGAGTATATACAAAAATATATTTTAAGTTTAACAAAATTAATGAACTCTCGTCCGCATTCGCCTCTCTCTCTCTCTCTCTCTCTCTCTCTCTCTCTCTCTCCGCGGATTTTTATTCTACCTTCGCTTTATCCTCGAGAGAAATGTGCGCCTCGTCACTCCCCGACGTCGAAGACGTCGCAACTGCATGTTCGACGAAATTTATTTGCAGCCCTCAGGAGAAGTGCCATAACGGCGTCATCGGCGCGCTCTCCCTCGCGCAAGTTCCCAGGTCTGGAAAACAAGATGCACGTGCTATTTCCGCGTCCGATGCACGCGCGGTGTTGACGCGGCCGGTAGCGCTCGGTAACGTTCCAGATTTTACGAGGAATATTAAAGCCCGCACCGGCGGCGCACGGCTTGTTTTGCAAAACATTCGCCGGCCATTGGTCCAGTTCGCTCGCCCTCTTCCCTCGGTTACAACGCTACGGTCCTCCTCAGCGTCCTGTGCGGGAGACCCGCGCTAGGATGCAGTAGCGCGAAGAAACCGCGTAGAAACTATTCTCGGGCTAGAACCGTTTTTCGAAGTTGCCTCATATCCTTAATGGATCGTTATTTCGGTAGCGTCTCGTGACACGCTAAATTGTTGAATAAGAGGCGGAAGCTCGTTAATGAAATTGAAAATATTTAGAATACCAACTTTTTCAAACGTGCAATATTGAATATTTATTATTATTATTATTATTATTGAACATTTACCTAATAACGCCTCCGCGTTATGTAAATCGGCGTGACATTTATTTAGTATATATTACATAATATTTAGTGTGACATTTACATAATAACGCGGCGCAATTATTAGGCAAATGTCATACTAAATGCTACTCGGACAATTGCAGTTTTTAATAAGAATTTTTCTAATGTTGAAAGTCAAGCTCGATATTTTTATACGTCCTCCGATAGACTCCTGTAAATTAAAATATTTAAATTTCAATTAAGCATTAAATTTCAAAGTAGTTTAATAACAAAACGCTCTCGAGTGAAGTAACTTCCTGAAGGAGGAACTTTTCGATGATAAATAATTAAGATTTATTTTCATCATCTCTTATATGTATAGCCGCTGTTACACTTTAATTTTTACACGTGGATTTTCGCCGAACCACTATGCCGCAGCTGCCACAGAGTGCTCATACACGATCTCGGTGTGCAATAAACTTGAACACGGAGCGTTACATTTAATAGAAGCCAATTTTTAGTGATTTATACATAAGATTAAGTCGCAGTATGAGTTTCTTAAAGTCGTTACCATATCTACGCTAGTCGTATATTTACATCGTAATCGTCGCGGAAACAATTTCGTTTTAATCTGCATAGTTTCACATAAAACGTACATATCTGTACGATTAAACATATATAGCTCTATTAAAATTCTATATATTTATATATCTATATATATAAAAGAACTCTCTACAACAAGACGGCTTTTCTCTACTCTGCCATGCTCTTTTACAATCGCTCCACATTAACTAAGAGCTATCGCATCCGCAAACGCATCGTCGCAATAGAAATGATATCGTTCGATCATTCCAGCAAAAGGGTGCTTAAACGCGTATAGATTTTACGCGCCGTTATAACTATCATAACCAGAATAAGTGTTTTTAGAAGAATTGTTAATCCAGCAAGGAACGCGTTTTCTGTTCCATCGCGATCGAAACGATATCTCATTTCCACTGTGGAAAAAAAAACTTCCTCCGCCTCTCTCTTCAAGATATTAAATACTGTCTAGCAGTCGAAAACGATGTGCGAAGATAGAGGTATTCTCAAACGTGTTATAACTTCGAAGAAACGAGGATAAAGTCGAAAAAATCGTTTCTCGTGATTACCCTTGTTCTCGTCTCTGACCGATCCAGGACCGCAACAGGCGCGATTCTTTCGCGGCTCTATCATTCTCGCGAAAAAAAAAACGAGGGATCACCATCCCGTGTCCACCGTGTCGTAATATTTCGTATGATAAGCGCGATTACCTCCCATATTGCGCGTGTGCGTCGCTTACGTATTTAAGCGTGAACGGGCGCATTTGTGCATTAAAGATGTACGCGAGGTACGTACCTTTAACATCGAATTAACACAACAATAGCAATTACACGAGTTTCACAAAACGTTTACGTTGTATTTCCCCGTGCGGTTAGATTCGCGAACGGCCATCCAATAACATCGCTAAACGATTATCAGTTATTATTCGATAATATTTATTAAATATAATCCGCATTATACTGCGTGATCGGGAGATGCGCGCTCCAGGTCGCATGCATCGCTCACCGTTCGTCGAATAGCGAATCCATCCCGTCGCGATCTAGCGCGTCGCGCGATAGATCACGCAGGACCGTCCCTCGATCCTCGCAGCGTCGGTAGTTCGTCACGTAGCACGCGCTGCTGCTCGATGCCGGTTCCTCTCGTGTTCACATAAAGCACTTGGAACGCGTCTGGAACTCCATCGGCGCGAATCCCGTCGTGGAGACACCCGTCGACGCCGCGGTGCCCATCATGCCGGATGGGCCGCCGACGCCGCCAACCCCGATGCCGCCGGCGCCGCTGGTAATCACGTTGTTGGTCCCAGGCTCCTCCTTCACGTTCACCACTGCGACAATCGTCAGACGATTTCAATAAGAACGTTAACATTAGAAATACGAACGTAATTTCTGATCGTTTCTATCTTTTAATTAATATCTTATTTCTCGTGTAAATGATAGGATTTTGAAATTTTCCAACTTTTCAGAATAAAGAAATTGATTGATGAAAAATTATAAAATTTCAGAATCCTATTTTTTTTATACAATAGGGTATTTAATCTAAAAAAATAGAAACAGTCAGAAATGATCGGTAGGTGCTTCTAATGTTAAAAAAATTGCGTACACACAGAAAAATATTCTACAGATAAGAAAAGCAATTATTTATTTTATTTTGTTTAAGTAATAATTTTCTTCAAAATACCTCGGTATAGGAGTATAGTAATGCAGGCCCAGGCTCACCTCGAGCTATAACGCCATTGGATAATAATAATGATAGTTTTCTTCAGCAAAGGATATTTTCTTAACAATAGTTTAAGATATACTCGCTACAAGTCCAAAATATGTTTTAAGTAAATATGATGCTTATGATAACTTTATGATTTGCGGATATATAAATTTACCTGCAATATACTTAGAATAAGTATATTTATTCGTAGGTAGTATATATTTTTCTGTGTGTAGATAAGTTGCGGTATTTATTAAAACGGCCGTGAAAAAAATAAATTACGATATATATTAAATTATTAGATACGTCGTTGACATAACGTCATTTAATGCTTAAGTTCGATATAACAAATTATGTATTCTGCGATCGATTATACGAACATTACGTATTCTACAAACTAAATATTACGCTCACTCTCGGGCCAATAGCATCTGCTGGGCATCGCATCCGTGGCCATCGTAGATTCGTGCCGCCTGCCGCACGCGGTGAAACCACTACCGAAAGAGCCGCCGCCCATGGAACCGGGCGATCCGGCCGTTCCACCTGGAACATCCAGGTAATTGCCTTGAAACGCTTTGTCTGGTCGTTCAGCATTACCCCGCTCGACAAAAAAGGGTGCAAAGTGCGAGAATAGTGACTCACTTAACGAGGTACCCAGTTGGCTGTAGCCGTTCATAGCCGGGATTTGCATCGACTGCATCGGCTGCAATTGCGGCTGCAGCTGTGATCAAAGAGATCTCCAATGACTTGGCCGAATTATAATCAATTATTTAAATATTCGAACATATTGCTTGTGAGAAACTAAATTATATTATAGAGTAATTTTTAAATATATGCTAATACTTTGCGAGAGATGATTCTAAAGCAGAAAATGAGAAAAGCTTTGTATAAATATGGATCGTTTATAGGCGTTTCTCTCTCCATTATAATAAATTTAAAAAAAAGTATTTTTGCTCGAAATGTCTTTCTGTTGTAAAGATTCTCGCAATACATAGATTAAATATATAAAAGAATTTTTATATATTTAATAGAGATAACAATCTTTGCATGAAAACTCACCGACTGGCAATGGCTATATGAGAGTTGTGACTGTTGGAGACTCCATGCACTAGAACGAAAAAAGGTTTAATACTAATTCAAGGAGGAATATATTATTACGATTAAAATACATATTTTTAATTAATTAAGATTCGGGTTATTAAATACGAGTCTTTTCTCGTTCTAAGATCTTCAGTCGAGAATTCGTGTAACGTATGTAATAATAATCGCATTCAAAATTCAAACGCGAAATTCTGAAAGATATGAATACCTCGTATCGTATCGCGTATAAGCGGTGGGGGCGTATGAAGGGGGTGAGTGGCCGAAAATGTTCCTGGGTCCCAGGTGCATATGGGTCGTCGAGAACGGATCGCCGAAGAGCGGTTTGGGATATGGAGCGTTTCTGTAGGGACGCTTCATTCGTCTTCGCCTTCGGTAATTGCCGTTCTCGAACATATCTTCGTACTGTGGATCTACGGTAACGCAGAAAATATTATTTACAACGAATGTCCATCAGAATGTAAACAATTCTGACGCCATAAAAATATATCTGATCGTTTATAAATAGACAATAACTCTTAAAATTTGAAGGAATTACAAATATCTTCTTAATATGTATATTATGAATCAATTTATATCTCTAATTTTTGTCTTTTTTAGAAATTCGTTTAAAAATTAAAAGAAATTCGTAGGCAGAAATAGAAGATTCAGAAATTGAAAATTGAGATAGCGAATCTGAAAATTAGAAAATTAAATTTGCCAAATAAATTTTCAATAATCCTTCATAATTCGCCCTCTTTCGCAACGGATAAACAAAAACGTCATTAATTTACCGAGTGTCCAGAAATTGCCTTTCCTCTCGCCGCCACCCTCGCGCGGCACCTTGACGAAGCACTCATTCAGCGACAAGTTATGCCTGATCGAATTCTGCCATCCCTTCTTGTTCTTCTCGAAATACGGGAATTTGGCGGTGATGTAAGTGTAGATCTCGCTAAGAGTCGCCCTTTTCTGCGCGCTGTTCTGTATCGCCATGGCGATCAGGGCGACGTAGCTGAAGGGCGGCTTGCTGTTGGTGGCGGAGGAATTACCGTTGGTACCGTTGTTCGTGCCGGTCGCGACGGTGGTCGCGGTGCTGTCGGTGGTGGCCGCGGTGGGCGTGGAGGGTGCGGACGGCGTGGAGGGATTGCTATTGGTCGTACTGTGAAGGGTGCCCACCGGCGACGAGCCCTTGTCGTCCAGGTGATGATGCGACGAAACGGCGGTGGTGGTGGTAGTGTGTATGGGGACCACCGAGCTGGGGCTGTGCAGACTGTGATGGGGGTGATGATGGTGATGGTGGTGGTGATGGCTGAGGGAGACATGGTGCGACGCTAAATTTCGGCCCAGATTGCCGGGAATCGACGAGGAATCGAGGTCCTTCGCGTTGCCGCCGATGCAGCCGCCCTGCAGCTCAGATACGAAACCGCTCACTGAAACGTACAATACGAGAAATTACACTTTCCCACATCCGATCTACGTATCTCATAAACAAAATCCTTTTACTAATTTGGTCCAAAAAGTTCGTCGAATCCCAAATACAGTTTAATCCTCCAGTCGTCGCGCGGGGTCTTTTAAAAGTTCAATGTTTAGTAAAAAAACGCATTTTTTCGTAATAAAATACAAACTTTGCCATTTGAAGTTTGAAAGTCTGAATAAATATTATTTTTAAAAGATATAAATTGATTTTGTATATTGAGATATCTCAAAATCCCACGCATCGACTCGAAAAATAGTTTTCAGTACACATTATTTTCTTCCATGCATAAAACAAAATTGATCTCTTTCAATAATTGCAATTTTCTATTCCAATTTCACTATAAAATTTGACAGAAAAACGACAAATCTTTTGTACCAATCGACTATTTTTCCCAATGATAGTTGATGTGAAGGAACATTTTAAGCTGCGAAAATATCAGAAAAACCGACGGGCGATCGCGAATTCTGAGACGACGATCATAACGTGGCGATCACTCCGAGAACTTGGACAATAGGTTGAGAGTTCCATCATCGATCGACTGATCCGCTCGCACGTGAACGTACAGCGCAATTCTCAGAAATCTCGTCCGGGCAAAACAATTGACCTATTTAAAAGGAACTTGTGCCTCGGGACACCCGAGGCCCACACAGGTTTTATGTTTAGTGCCACGAGTCGATATACAAAGCGATAAAGCACGAGCGAGAGAGAACGAGCATGCCAGCGTGCTCCGATAAAATTGAGATACGCGTTCCTTAAATTGACCCTTGACAAGCGCGAACTTTAGACGTCTGGCTAATTTTTGAACTCATATAGGCGCACAGTTTAAATATTTTCTTTTTAAGTGTATACGGGTTCACAATACGAAAGATAACGATATAAAAGATTATTAAGAATAATTATAAGACCATTTATTTTCAGCAGTATCAGTCATTTGTAAAAAGTGTGAAAAAAAAATTCGTAAAGAAATTCATAAATTAGGATAATAATTTGAACCGATAACTTTTGCCCGCATTGTGCAAAAGTCTGATAACACGTTGCTGCAATATTGAATTTTCTTTCACGATAATCTGTTTTTTCGATGCATTAAAATCGCAAAACGGAAAACCCCCGGAGAGAGAGATGGAGCAGAATCGGGAGGAGGAGGAGGAGGAGAGAGTCGCGCGTACTCGGAAGTGCTGCTGCGTACAAGAGCGCATGGGGGGAGGGGGGGCAGTATCGAATGCATCGGTGCCCCGCGGCACGTGTAACTGGAACTGGATGTAACAGGACACCGATAACTTACGTGCGCACCGCCGCGGGCGAAATAGGGAAAGAGGAAGAAAAAGGGAGAAGCGGGGATAAAAGCGAACGAACCCGGAGCGACGCAAAAATGCGGATGAAGCGGAAGAGCGAAAGTCAGTCTGGCCGGTCGGCAAAAATTTATCTAATTATTCGACGCAAACAGGGCGGGTCGTCACGTTTTATTATACAGTTATTACGGAATCGAAACATTATCTCTCATTACGCTAATTAATTACTCAACAGCGAAATCATTAATAAAAAGATAGCCAGAGCTTTCTGATTTTCAAAATTAAGAACCGATTACTCTGGATAATAATTTTTTATAGATATTACAGATAAAATCGTCACGAATATCGTAATAAATAAAAACGAGCTGTTTATCAGTTCTCTTCCTAGTTGCAATTTTTTTTTAATTTGCTTAGTCTCTACATTGTTGGAGAACATAGAGCGATCACGGAGTCACGTTGACGACCAAATTTGCGGTTTACACCCCCGTATTACACCCCGTGTAATTGACATTGTATTACGAGTCGTTAACCGCGGACGTTAACGGCCGCACAAATTGCTTCGTGCATGCGTAAAACGCGAGGAAGAAATTCTCAAAGTGCGAAATGACGATCGTAAGGAAAGCGGGGAAATGGACTATATATCTTATAAAATCTCTTCGCGTCGCGATAACACGTACTTAAAGATTCTGTCTCTATCATCATCACCTTGTAAATTATAAATTATTAAAGCTTATCAAAGCATGTACAAGCAACGAAACGAATGCAAATTATAAATATTTTTCAATATTTGTCTCTCTGTCTCTCTCTTTAATATTGTTAATAAATATTATTAAAAGTTATAGTATTGTTTATATTAAAACTTCATGTTATAAGAACGTAACATAATACAGTTTTCCATTGAATTTTAATATATTTTAAAATTACGTAAAACATCATAAAAGGCGCTTGCTGCAATATTTATTTTTCCACTACACATGGTCCACGAGCTTTCAACTAAACAAATGAAAATCCGCTTGAAAGCGCAATGATATCTAACGCTAAGGAGAAAAATTGTTTATAAAACTCGGGATATTTTCTTGTGTGTGATCTCTCTCGTTATATGTATAAGTAATACAACGTTCGCAACGAAAGTCGAACGCGGTGTGTATGGTATATGTGTGTCGCGCGCGCGCGCGAGCGAATCTCGATTCGTTGCACAGGAAGGTATTACGTATCTGTAACATCGTCCTGGGTTCGATGATATACAGTTACGGCTTGCGAAAACGCGGACACGTGCTCCGGGCTAGAGATGGATCCGCCAAACAAGATGTCCGCGTGACACGGACGCCGGGTGTAAAATTTCCCGGTATCGTGCCGTCTCATCCTGGCGAAGAGCCGGTATTGTGGAAACAAGGATATGCCGCGCGCTCGCTGCGCCTGTGACGTGTTCACACACACCGCCGGCACATCGATGATCTCACGAACGTCATGCACGGGCTCCACGCTTTTCGAATGACGCAAGTTTCTCTTTTCGCTAAATTATTGTAGCGCGAGCTCAGCAGAAAGCCATTTAGTCCGTTTTCCATTCGAAAATCGATTTAATCGACGCGAGAGCGAAATAAATCTGTGAAAGGATCATTTAAAGATTACAACTTCAACAAGAATATAAGATAATATATCTTTGATGTCAAAATTTGATTTAAATTAATTCAGTGATCAATCGCTAAGTATATCTTACAAATTAAACTTAATTATTCTCACACTAAGATTTTGAATAAGATAATATTGAAATTAATTAATGATTAATGTTGATTATCAATTTACTAGCGCATTTGCAGATTGAAGATTTGATAAAATACACTCTTCATTCCAGATAATATTTTGTTCGATATATTATATTAAATTCATTAAAATTTAATAAAAATGTTATGTGTACACATATATAATAAAGAAGAGAAACACACAAACACTACCATTATTCTAAAATTATTCTTGAAATTATAATTTCTTATTTGTTTTAAACATTTCACAGGCATCTTTTTTGACATTATGTTTCAAAATAGATAACTATTTCCAGCTTTTTTGTGAAAATGTCTTTTTAAATTTTACATTTACTTTTTCCATCAGTTCAGTAGCTGCTCGTGTCGCAGATCTTTTAATATTACGTAATAATATTAAAGCATGAAATTATATCCCGCGGATTTATCTCCGGGCTCGAGTTTTTTCATATTTTCGGAAATACGACTTTTCTGTCGCGAAACACGCGCGTATTCTCTATTGCCCTGAGCGAACACAAATTTCAGAAATCGCTTGGAGGACCGACCCCGAGGGAACAAAGAGAGAGAGAGGGGGGGGGGAGGGAGAGAGAAAGGAAGAGAGAGATTTTAACGTAGCAACGAGGATCTCTCTTTTCAGACCCATAGCTGCCCTCGTGGGTGTACAATTTCCTGCAGTAGCAAGAGCCAGGATCATCCTGGTACACGCGAAGAGAGGCGGTGTTTTGAAAACAGGGATACGCTACCGTGCTCGCTTATTGTCATAACAGCGATCCGCAATGATCTGATGGCCGCGACAAACTGTATTACACACATACACGAGAGCCCCCGATCAGAAAAGGATACTACAAGTAACAATCTTATATATATATATATATATATAATAACCGGCTGCTCGATCGAGCTCAGAGAAATGTAACCGACTTTAACACGGGAAATCCGATGCCGTCGATAATGTAAGATTGAGCGCGGATTGATCTATTCTAATTAAGTATTCTAATTAAGTACTTAAATCGCATTAATTTGTGCATATCATTAAATCGCTCTAATAGATTGGAAATCATATTTCCGCGAAATATTTAAACTTACATCGATTATTAAGAAATTTTTTAAGAACTTTTTTTTATTTATTCCCTTCACCTTTTTCCAATATATAAACTTTAATTAAATGCAAACTATCTGAAAGAAAAAATTCGTTTTGAGTATCTTCCTTAATTCTGAATGTAAAAAGGATTAGGCTTTTTTAATTTTTGCTTGCTCTTTATGAAGCTGAAAAGAGAAACTCAATAAGAATTCAATTTATTGATCTTTAATTTATCGATTCCTTTCCTCGTATTAAACGTAGCAATTTTGATTATAATAATTAATAATATTATTATTACATATAATATAATATATAATATTATATATTATTATTAAACGAAGTAGAATGTTGTACGTAATATGTGAAAATTCAATCCCCCTAATAATACTCCGGATTAGCAAAGGAACGAAGTTTCAACCGGAAGTTTAACAAAAGGAAGGCACGCTCACATGATACTCCGAGTGACGCAAAGGGGGGAAAAAAAACGGAAACGACAGACGAGGCGTAACGCGTAGAAGGTATATCGATTAGCCAGGGTGCAAAGTCGATCTGCGGGGCGAAGGTCGTCGTCGTCTTCGTTGTCGCTGACCGTTGTCACTGGCTGTCGTAGAAAACCCTGGCATTCGCATTCCTGAAATGCTGCTGGGTTGAACGAGGAATCGGCATCCGGCGCCGATAAGCGAAATACAATACGCCGTGACATCACGCTGCTCGGTGAACCGCGAGGAGTGACAGAACGAACGAGCGGCAACGAGATACAGCCCATCTCATCTTCGAAGACGGATGATCCTCTCCGTTGGGCACTCGTTCATTATCGTCGGGTATTTCCAAACAGTGTATTAAAAGTATTAAGATTTCGTGCTTGGAAAATCACGGATTTCATCTCAATGATAATTCAATTAGAATCGACAATATTAGATGCGAGAAATTACTTCGATTGAGGTCCATCCTTCGTCGATTTCGTCGCAATCATACGACGTACATTTCAGAAATCGTGAACACATTCCGCGTTTTGCAAAATTGCAAGATCAGCGAAACAGCGCGGCGAAGGATATCGATGAAAGCAGCTATTGCACTTTGGTATTCCAAATAATTGTGACTCCGAAGGCCGATTTGCGTAATGTTTGTTACGAGGTCTCCTTTGAGCTGATCGTTGCATTCCGTCCCGAGTTGCGAAACCCCTCGCGATTTACTTCTCCTCTCGCTTTCAGGTGGAATCTTTCTCTTCTAAATATAATTAAAGAGCCAATGATTTTATTCTCAATTTTCTATTAATATTAGTAAATCTAGCAAAAATTCGATAATTTATAGTGGATATTTTAATTCATGCTAAATTTACATATTCATACATCCACTTATTGAATATATTAATTATACGATAAATATGGAGTTTCTAAAATTTGAAAAATCTTAGAGGTATGACAATCCAAATAAAAAATAATTAAAGTTACGGGATTTATAAGAGAATAATTTTTTATCGTATTAATTTTTACGTAAAGATTTAACTATATTATTTCTTTTTCTCTTTCTTTCAAATTATAGAAACTTTATCTCTTGAGATTTAGAGACTAAAGATTACATTCTTATTTTTCACATACATCACCGTACATGTATATTGCATACAAAATTTCTATTTCCAAATTCACAATATCTTTCTCGATATCTCAATTAATTTAATCGGTCATTCTACTGGGATATCCATTAAAATATTCACGTAAAACAAGTATCTGTCTTTCTTCTAAAGAGTCCTGGCGCGCAATTACACCGGATCGGGCCAGGATTCGACGTAGGAGCACAGATGTATGCCGGCGGGTGTCGCGTAGCAAATCTCCAGTTGCAGTCAGGTGTGTTGGCGAACAGTTTGTGACGTTATCGTGATCTCAGTGCCTGCTTGCTCGTGCATTTATCATCTTTTTCTCTCCCTCTCTCCGTCTTCCTCTTCATCCATACGTACATACATAGCTCCCGGCGTGTATTACATAGAGCACGCGTTATGTTTCCGCGTGGGTGTATGTGCACGTACGTACGTGCATACAAATACGCGAGAGCACATTTCTCGCTACTGATAGCGGATTAGTCTTTTTTCGAAACGCGCTATCGCCATCGAATATAAACATTTTGTAAATTGCCGTTTAATTAATTTCTTTGACTCGGTTTGTATATTATTGGGGGAAAAAAAGAAACGTTGGATCTTTTTGCGGATTGATTGTAAACTACGAATGTAAACTATGAATGATTCGGAGACCGTACTGATGAGCCAACTTCGGAGCCGGAATATTTATCCTCGGCAAACGAGATAACCGAATTAATTTCTATATTTTCAACACATGATAAATTATGCAGCGTCGTTCTATTCATAATACGCGTATATTTTCAAAGTTTAATGTATTTTTGTTAATTTGACCCATATAATGTAATCCCGTTAACTGGCTTCAATTAAGTGATGCACGTTTAGAATATCACGGATAATGGATAATTCTAGTGTCCAAGTAATTCGATGGGATCAAGTGGCGAGGGTGCGCAGGGGAAGGACACGTGACCGCGTATCGACGTACAATTAGAGTAGGTAAACGCGCTGAAAATGTAATACGCTCATTAATAGAGCTGCATAATACTGCCATAAATGGCTCTAAACTCTTTTACCCTTTACCACGAAAAAAAGCTATACACGGAACGAAATCGTTATCTACGTACGTATAAAATTCAAAAATGCAGAATGAACGAAAGCACACATTTCCACAAAACTTTGCTATTCCAATATTATATAACTGATGATTTTTCACATTTTAATATCGCGACATTTGACATTTATATCGTTTCAACAAAAGAAAATGCTTGATGAGCGGAAAAGATGATGCACGAAATAATGAGGATGAGATCAAACGAACTCGAGAGCGCCTCGTGGCGATTCTTGACTCACGATATAGAAATCTGATATCCCATCGAGCTACCTTTTTATCTTCCTCTTTTTCTTTCTCTGCCTTTTGTATTTTTAAACATTATACTTACGCGATGATCACTGATTCGCGTTTGTCATCGCGAATTCAATATAGGCACCTGATTATTTCTAATCGTAACATTTCCGAAAAATCCAACTACTCCAGAAAAACCTTAAGTACTTTGACCGAATTTGTAAAAATTCTAAATTAATTCATATAAAATAAAAAATGTTATTTTATTTTATTTAAAAAATAGAAAAGGCATGTTAAACATCTCTCTCTCTCTCTCTCTCTCTCTCTCTCTCTCTCTGCTGCTTTTTATGTCTTTCAAATTATAGTATGTATATATAAAATGATATATAAATTAAATTAAACAGAATCCCTAAAAGAATTATATTGAAAATAAATAAGGCAATAAATCCATAATTATTAAACTTCGTCAGATCTTTACAAAATCTTTTGCAAATTATTCGTAAAATTTCATGTTTCAAGAACACGGAAACGAAATCCTAGAAAAAGAATAATATTGTCACAAATATTATTCTAATCTCCTTCGTAAGATGCGAAGAAAAGAAAGAAGGAAATTCTATTGTTAGAAGTTTGCGAATGTTAATCGCGCGTAATGTATCGGTCAAGATAAGAAGTTATTGAGGGGGATCGGACGCGGGGGCTTACGAGGATAAAAGACAGAGAGGTTCTCCGAGCTCCCGGGGTCAGGGGGTCGCTTTAGCGACAGCTTATCTCGTGATATCTTCCGCGTGAGCCAATCGCCGTCTGGTATCTCGACCTTAGCGTCGTCGTCGGCGTCGTCGTTGTCATGACGTAAAGAGAAGAGCATACGCCAACGTTGGCGACGATACAAACTCACATCCGTTTTCCGCAATAAGGCGCATACGTGGCTCTCATAAATATCAACAACATTCCTTTCATATCCTGGTCCATGACCCAATTACTTTCTTTATACATAAGCGAGGGCGATGTATTAAAAAAAGAGATAATAAATCATTTTTTTCCTGTCAATTTTCATATTTATGTAAATTTAAATAAAATTACATTAATTCCGGATATTATCTCTTTTATTTTCTCATATTTTTGTCAATCGTAATCTTTATTCTGTTTATTATTACGTAATTATCTCAGGCTATGTTTTTAAGTTTTTTTATTAGTAGATTTTAGTTAGATTATTAAACATTAAAATTTTCACAGATTTTATCATTATAGACGCGACTTGACATTGTCGTCTGCGTTTATCGAACCAGAGACGTGCTGTTAATTTAGAAAATTAATGATTCTACTTTTCGTCACTTTCGTAAGAAAATTGAGATGACGTGACGTCGAGCTGACGTCATTAATGCTTCTGAAATCGCGACATCCGGAGTTCGCTAAAAGCGCGGGATTGCTCGTTTATGTAAACCCGTGTTTATCGATCGCCCCGAGCCGCTTGCGATTCAATGACGTGACAGGCAATTTGCGTCGTTAATTAATTTTAGCAAAATGAAACAAGGACTTTTGACACGAGAGACAACACAGGGCGAGTCGCGCGACGGTATCGCATTGTCCTTTTTCGACAATTTTTTCTCCGCGTCAAAGACGACGACGGCTACGACGCGTCGTTATCACAGTCGCTATCGTGTTTTGTGATAGTAAATATGAAACGCGAGCCTGTTTTGCACAGGCGTCATGCCCGCCATCGCCCGGCATTGATTAATCGAAGAAGCTCCCTCGCGGCGCGGCGCAATCGTCAATCGCGAGCGAGAACGTGAAAACACAAGTGAGCGAAGTCGAGTCGATTACCTAATTAGAGTAAACGCATTAGTTTTTAGTCGAGGGGGCCCGACTACTTCTCGTTATTTGGTTCGTTGGCTCCGATCAGCCGATTTTATCTCCACACCACCGTATTTTTCCTCTACTTCTCTACGTCATTCCAGTGATTATCGTTATAACATATTGTTCGACTCGCTTCAAGTCAATAATTAATTATGACAAAATTATTCCGACTGAAATTATTAAAAGCAACCAAAAACAGAATTTTAGAAAGTTGTGATAGGAACAGACAGCGGCAATATATCTCAAAGAACACGCATCCTTAAATGAATATTTGTTAATTTCTAATCAAAATCTCAACTGCTAGAATTTATGGTATTTTGTATCTGAATACCGAACTTTTCTAAACAGAAAAGCTACTAGATAATAATTTTGTTTTTAATATCAAGTAATTATCTAGTATTTTATTTTTAATTATGCATAGGACATATTATTTCTAGTACATCGAAAGAAAAATATAATTACTTTTAGACCCAAACATAATTTTATAATATTTCTAACACGAAATATGATTAATTAAACTATATACATCATTATGTTAACCAGAATTATCATTAGAGATATTATAAAATTATGGTTGCGTTCAAAAATAACTATATATTTTTCTTTCAGTATGTTTCTATACATTATTGTATTATTCATTATTGAATCTTTTCATTAAACTTTTATACCGTTCTTTATTCAGCTGTCTACATTTTTTTTCAATTGACAATCTTAAATTTGTTTCTTTAATATCTTATGGACATCTAATTATCTTCAATGATATAGTAGCCATGATTTTTCGAGGTCCATTACGCGGCTTATCGTGAAACTTTGGCGGTTTCTGTCAATTTCTGTAACGCCGCAACGAAACACAGCGCCGTTCGCGATAACGTTATTCGCGCGATATCCCTTATCGCAAAATTAGCGATCGCCTCCGAACTGATAGCTGTTGTTTACTACATTGTATATTGATGCAAATACTTGATGATTGCATCCATGACCTTATTTTAAAATAAATAAACAGGGTCATCGATCCAGACTTTCCTCAAAAAATCCATCGTGCCCATAGTTGTGTGTCTAAATCCAAGAAAGAAAGTTATTATATTAGCTATCATAGATTATGACATCCGGACGCAAGAAACGTCGCCAAATAATTCACAAGATTCATATAGTTTATGAAACTTACAATTACAAAAATTATTAAATACAAAACCATACGAAATTCTTCTACAAACTTAAATTAAATATTCATAAAATATTTCTATATCTATACGTATGTGACAAGTCAATGATTAATGCAAAGAAATATAAATTTCTGTCGTTTAAGAACACAAACTTTCTAAAATTTGCCTAAAATCAAGCGTATCACGCGATAATCTCGCGCGAAAAACGAAGAAAAGAAAGATTCGCTGGAGGGAATTCCGTCTAAACATCTAGGTTTCCCCGATCGCGCAATATAATATAATCAGGCCGCGGCGCGCAGAGGCGACGCAATAGTAATTAGATCAGCGTTTAAGCGATAATCGGCTGTCCTATAATTAGACATGTCAGCTATTTCGACTTTATCGTACGGCCTTTATTGCCTCGATAAACTTGCGCCGCATAGTATAAGCGTTGTTAAGCGTTGTTAAGCGGCGAATAAAGAAAACGCGCGCGCGAATTATAACGATGTAGAACGCGCGACCCATGACCCCGTCAGTGGTCCATGATTTTTATTTTATAAAATTGGCAAAATGACGTCCGATCGAGGATCCTTCCATTTTAAAACCGAGATTTTTAAATTCCCTTTAAAATTCATAAATTATCTACATCGATGCAGAAGAAAATTCATACATTGGGGAAAAAAAGATTGATTATAATTAGTTATAATAATCCAGTCTTGATAAAAGTTATCAAGAACCTTGGTGAAATAGTTCCAACTAAACATATATAAGTCATTATGACAAAATAATGTTATAAAAATGTGATCATAATTATTATAAACGTTTTATTATTATTATTATATTTGATAATAATAACTATAAGTATTTAAAAAAATTGCATTACTAAATCTTATAAGTTTACCTAGAATTTTTTTTTTCAGTGTAGAAGATTGAAATTCTTCCTTTCTTTTATACAGCAATTGCCCGTTTATAGAAAACATTCAGAACGTTCATATTAAAAAGTGAAAATTACATGATAAATTAGGTACAAAGGGTTACGAGGGTTGGCAAAAAAAGGTTGCCGATACTTCTCCCGACCGAAATGCCGGTCTAAATGCGAACGACGCGGCCCAACGTCGCGGCCTCCACGGCGGAATCCACGAAGGAGCTGTCGCCGTTGAACGATACGTCAGCTCCTCTCTCGCCCTAAGAAACACGCGCAGCCTTCCCGGATTAGCGACCATAACTCTTATGCGCGGACGCTCTAAACACCCCGATTCACGCGACGCGGATCTAAACATGCGACGCCTCGTTGCTACCGCGCGTTTTAATTCTTTCTTGTTTCAGCATCCGTTCTGGACCGTCTCTCTCCTCTCGGCGAGATCCTTTCGCCGCGACTCTCTTTTACTGTCCGCCTCGTAATCGCTGCCCTCGTTAGGCGAAATAATTTTTTTTAATGTATTATCGAATCGTTAAGTGACATAATCGTACGAATATGGGTTAACAGAACGCGTAAACAAATACACTTCTTAAATAAAAAAAAGTTTGAAAGCGAGAAAGATAATTCTTCATACTGATTAGGACGGGCGTTTAATACTTTCTTTGTAGCGTTTTTTTTTCAACTCATTAGAAAACTCCGTATGAAGAAGTGGTTTACCTAAAGTAATTAAAATCCAATGCAAGAAAATTAAATTTATAGAATAATCAATAGAATTAACATTTTTCTTTTGCAACTGTAAAAAAGATCACCTCGCTTAATTTATAAATTCTTTTATTTCATTATTAATCCATCATTGAATTATCAACGCTATTCTATTACATGAAATTATTAACTTCTGTGTTTTACTATTTAATAGTAAATTTATAATTTTGATGGTTGGGAGCTATTGAAATTTATACAGCTTTAATATCTAGTATACCAAATTTGATACGAAATGTTAAATATAATACCACTAAATATTATTTAATTACCACAGTAACAAACGTGACGGCTAACATCAATACTGCGTATCGATTATTAATTTATAGTACGAGAAAACTAGGAAAGTTCCTTTACTCTTTGATACATCCTTCGAATAAATAAATCTGTTGCGCGCCTTTGATATAAAGCTTATCTCGGCGGAGGCTCGAAACTATTAGCGATTATCTTCTCGGCGCGTATCTGCGTAACATAGAGGACATCGATACTCGTCTAAGGTTTCACCCCCTGTAAGTAAGAGGCCGACGGGATTAATCGGGCGAGTGGGAGCCATGTCGGCGAGGCCGTATCTCGATATATCTATTTATCCGGACATTCAGCGATTAGCGAATAATAAAGTCCGGTAACATGAACCCAACGACGAAGGAGCTGCGCTTATCGGTCTCTCCCTCTCCCTCGCTCACTCTTTCTCTATTATCCTCTCCGTAAATGTTCCTTGCCGACCGACCGACTCGACGATCGTACGTAGAAAGACGAGCCCCCGGGCAATCGTATACCGACGATACAGTCGACCACCGTTGAATGACGAACCGTCGACGAGAAGCCCGTCTCGATAGCCCGTCGAGAACGAAGAATGAGAAGAATGCCACATATCTAGCGATAACGAATCCTTCGATTCCGAAGAATCTTACTAATCGCATTGTTCTCGATGCAATCAAAGAATTTGCCGCATCATCATCGTACTGAGAGAAAAATATAGTTATATAAGTATATAACTTTTGACCTCAACCACAATTTTACATTTCTAACGATAATTATGGTTAACATAATGATGCATATAGTTACCTAAGTTAATTATATTTCGTGTTAGAAATATTATAAAATTATGGTTGAGGCCAAAAGTAACTATATTTTTCTTTCAGTACGAAAGTGCGGAAGAGATTATTTGGAAATATGCAAATCCTTTTTTAAGGAAAACGGAAATTTATAGATATCTGCTTTTATTAATATTCACTTCCGTAATGTGTCAATTATATTGTGGGTTTATTAGAGATGATGAAGATATCGCACGTCTCTCCCAGATAGGAGCACATGCAGAAAAATTTTAACATTTTAATTTAAAAATATAATGTATAACATATTGTGTAATAAATCTAAATCTAACTTTTAAAATTATTAATTCTAAATTCAATTGTAACATACAGTAATCTTTAAAAAATTGATGACTGAAATAAATTCTTATATAATTGTATAATTAGAATAAATCGTCTTAGCATAACTATTACTGAATTTATTACACAATTATTGCGAAATCCTGTGAAAGGAAAGAAGCAATAATTGTGTATTTATTACAAAAGTTTCCTAGCTTGATATCGTTGATGCTGCAACGGTAGATTGTCGATGCGCCGCTGAACGGGCTAAATCATATGCGTTTCGTCACCGCGGGATAAATCCGCGGGATATTTCTATGCCCCGCGGACTTAGGAGCGCGACAATTTCGTCGGTCGTGGAGAAACCGTAATCGCAGGGGCGCGAGAATGTGTGACTAAATGCCGCGCGGAAAGATCGAGGCTCTCTTCTCGCGCGCCGCAGGCCGCCCACGGTATATCACTCTCTCTCCTCTCCTTCTTCCCTCTCTCGGGAAAATCGTCTCTCGTGGAGAGGCCCTCCCTCGCGCCGACGAACACTTTCGACTACAGTTTTGTATTATTAGAACGCGGTCTTTAGCAACAACCGCTCGGCTTCTTTTCGCCGAGACTGCCGGGTCGATTCGGGAATTCGACCAGAAAGATTGCTATTTTCTCTATTTCCCTCATTCAATCGATAACAAAATAATTGTAATTAATTTAGTGATTATTTTGTAATTAATTTAGTAATTATTTTGTAATTAATTTGGTAATTAATTTGTAATTAATACGAAAACTGATAAAAGTAAATATATCTTCAAATTAATTTGATTAATCATATTTTTATTATAGGGATGACGCGTGGCTCTCGTGCACGCGAATGATTAATAATGGAAGGGTCCTGAATTCAAATCCCACACACACAGTGGCTCCTCATCTCATATACATATATATCCCTTTTCGGGCGATCGATTCCTCTTCTGGAGAAGAACCGGATTTCCGTAATTGGTAGACTGGAAAAGGGGAGGCACATGGACCTAATCTGAGTTCAAAGTGCCACGGACAAGTGAGAACTGTCCCCCTTACTTTCTTTATCTTTATCATAACGCATATAATCGTCGATAACTGAATAATTCTTGATTAATAAAATTAATGAGTCGATTTTCTTCTTCGGCACATTATGATGAGATAGTAGTGTTTGGAAATCATAAGGCGCGTAACGGAAATAATGAGGAGGGTGTACCTTGATGAAGAGGCGGTAGGGGCGACGGCGGTGACACTGACAGCTGAAACGGCTCCTGTTTGATCTTCAGGGAATGAGGAGAGTCCTGCATACTGAGTCCTGTGGCACTCAGATTGCCATTCCCCTGCTGCAGCTCCTGAAAATGATATTAACAATAAGGTAATAAATATGTTTCATACTTTTTGGCAAACGAAAACAACTTTCACATTCAGGGGATCGAGGTCATTCTGATTTCATATTTACAATGAATAATTAGTTATTACATGGATGCCATTTATTGATATAAAGTCAATACACAATTTATACAAATATGGTATTTAAATTCAATTTTTTAACGAGTGAAATATAGCTTCTTGTAAACAATAAGCTTTTGGGAGTAATTCTCGTACCTTTATACTCAATTAATTATGTCGCAAAACTGTTATCGAAGCATTACGCTTCGATATTACACAAAAAGTTAAAATTATTTTGATTTCATATTGCATAATAAATAATTAATGATTATATGGATGTTATGATTAATTAAAATTAATATATACATTATAAAAATACACACAGAAAGTATATAAACCAAATGTAAAAAATTATATTTTTATAAGGACTTAAAATGATCTTTACGAAACTTTTTTTACGTCTGAATAAATTAATTATGAATAAATTATAGTAAGCCTTATGAAAATGAAATGTGAGCTATCACTACACGCGAAAGGGGAAAGATTTTACTTTGTATTTTTTCCCATCACATCCGATTAAAAATTATATATCATATAATTAACCATATATAACCAAAATAAATCAAGAACAATTTAACTACACGTTGCTAAGGATAATTCGAAATAATGGATAGATTGGTTATTCTACGAAACGATCGCGAGATCCGAAAAGGCTCGGACAACGCGGGCGCTGTAAATCTTCAATAAAGCACCGACGAGGTAAATTCACGCATCATCCTAAAATATTCCCTAAAACATAGTCTCCTGTGTAGTAGAATCCGAACGACAGAGGTAAACGAACCACGGAAATTGCGGCGGGACGAACGGGGCGTCAGTAAAGAAGTTCCTTCGAAGGAAGAAGAGAGAGGGAGAAAGAGAGGCGAGAGAGCAAGCCAAAAGACTTTTGGCTTGGTGCTTGCGATGTTTGAAGTGCCGTCACCGGAAGCTTACAAACACCGACTCGGTGTTGTGACATCGTATTATACCGAGGCGAAACTTACGGTCTCGCTAGATCGTTAATTTGCGATCCGGTTTTACG
The DNA here is from genome assembly GCA_011638315.1 of Tetramorium parvispinum. Classification (NCBI taxonomy): domain Eukaryota; kingdom Metazoa; phylum Arthropoda; class Insecta; order Hymenoptera; family Formicidae; genus Tetramorium; species Tetramorium parvispinum. The sequence goes on along the minus strand of VBVR01001101.1, from coordinate 10,378 downwards.
AGGCTCCTAGGCCGCTTCGCGAATCACCAAGTCGCGAAACTCGGCGTTGGACGAATCGAAAAGATAGTTGCGGATATCTAGCAATCCCTATTGCACTTCGACTTTTCTTATTCTATATGAATGCTACAAGAGGATAATTTCATTAATTTATTTTTAATTTTCAAATTCGATTTTCTCTGAAACTGAGAAGTCGCATCAAAAAGATTTTATTTTGTATTATCGATCTTTCCCCTTTTACTTTATGGTTAACTTTGATAAGAAATAATTTTGTTGTGCAGACATTTTTTTTTATAAATACAACATCTAATATTAAATACGAAAGATCGAATTCTATATGCGTACGGTCACGTTAACTGCGAGAAAATAATTGTATGAGCGTATAGCGTATAATCGTTAAAAAGTTTAAAATTGTAGTACGCAGTGTACGCACGCAGTTCATCACGTTAGTTTTATCGTACCAAAAATAATCCTGAAGGTCTTATCGTTTCCGGCCCAGAATTCGCGAATCGCAATCTCCTTATGTTTACTGCGTATCCATCTACTGGACACTCAAAAATCTCGTGGTAAATCACGAGAGATTGACATGGATCAATGACGAGACGGAGTGGTATTTTATTATCAAAGTCTCGATAAAAAGTAACGCTCTATCGTTTGTCACTTCACGATACTTTTGCGTGATGCTAATGAAATGTCAGGAAATGTTTAAGCCGGTCATTCTTAATCATTTAAAGATGACTGACATCTTTATTACAAAATGGCGTCACATTAATCAAAGAAAACGATTTTGCAATCTTTTAATGACTTCTGTGCCAAAACAATCGCGTGGAAGAATAATTTTTCTCTTTAAATATAAAATTTACTAGAAACTTTTTGAAATACTAGCTTTAAATTCTTTAAATAAGTAATAAAACTCAAAAATTCCAGTGTTAAAGAACCAACTCGCTCGTTTCTCTTTCATTCAATTTGTTACACTGAAAAAAAATTCTGGTTAAAAACGGACGAATCATAAAATTTTGTAGACGTGATCAAATATTCTGATTATTGTAATAAAATTCAATACTTTATAATTTATAATAACCAGAATTGCTATCATAATAATCAAAATATTTGCACGCCTACAAGATTTTCTGATTCGTTCGTTTTTAACCAGAATTTTTTTCGGTGTAGTTTTGGATAGTTCTAATCGTGAACCGTGGACTCTTAATCGTAGAACAATCAAAATATTTAATTTTTTATTAACACAAAGGAGCTTTAATATTCGTCCCCTTGCGTTTAATCATCTCGTTGAAATCCTTGAGAACTCCGGTGGTTAAACATCGAGCTAATGAGCAAACAGTAATTAGAGTTGGCATCGATTTTTAGCTCATGTTCGTGAATCAATCGCCACACTAACGGACTGATCGATGGAACGACACGTTCGATAACCCAGTTTTAATCCGTTCAGCAATTACGTAGACAAATCGCGCGCGAACATCGATGCTGAAATCTGTAACGAGAATATTCTTCGCTAAAATGCAAACTTTCGTTCAAAAAAATGCCAGATTCTACTTAACTCTGTACGCTTTTTTCCTTTGTTATTTTTCTGCGACGTTTCTTCAAGATGTAAGAAAAAAAATGTAAAGTAATCAAAGAGAATTTAGCAACACAATTGAATGACGGTATGAATTTTCGTTAAAACTGCTCCGAAATATTGTATGAAATTGTCGCGGAATACTTAAATGTCGTAGAAGACGTGATTTGCGAGTCGTTGTGAAATTTTTGAGGTCACGAACCTACAGATTCTTTTTCTTTTTCGTTCCCCTGGTGGAAGATAAGACGAGAGCGTGTGACGACGTTAAGTCGATCGCCTTTCGCGTCGTTCCGCGAAATGGGGAAAAACTCCACGAAAGAAAACAAAACGAACGAATGACAAGAGCGATTGCCGAAATGTAGATAGGGTAACGAAATTTCACGTAAATACAAACGAAATTATAAAGACACTTCTCAAGAATCCCATTTTAACATTTTCCAGTATTTAAAGATCAATTAAATTTCTTATTCAGCTTCGTGAAAATTTTTTAATTGATTGTATTTGCCCCGGATTTTTTGATACATAAATATATTGCTTACAAATATTATATTTTTCATCCAAACATCGCCCCTTTAAATTGATATCTTAATCATTAAAAATTAAATAGTCTAATTAACAATTAGCATCGCGTTTATTTCTGATTTAAAAACTTTCTTTTGGGATTTGAACATTAGATTCCGTCAAATTCGGCTGTCTGGAAAAGATATTCTTTGAATTTCGACGCGAATTTCTTCCACTTACCCCAGAAACGGGGATGATGTGCGAGACCATCCTGGACCTGTCCACGTAATTCATAAAGGCGTCGGCCGTCGCCGCTGCATTTACCCGATGCTGCTGCAGCTGCACCCAATCACCGGTCGGGATCTCCACAATTGCACCGCCGACGGCTTCGACAGATAAGAACAATGTCTCCGAGCTACCGTCGGAGCTTTTTAATGTCCGGAATCTCGTTTCACTGACACTTCGAAATCGTGCGATCGTGTGTGTTTCATGCTCCCGAAATCGTACGTAGTAAGCAAAACACTCGTTTCACATCGGCGACACAATTCGCACAATATCGCAAGTCATTAAAAGAAGTCTAAAACTGTCCTGGATACAGCGTGGCGAGAAAGTGCATCGCAGGAGCAGCGGCTGCACTTCACATCTTCGTGTAGAACTGTTCGTGGCGGCCAAACGCGAAGGTTTCAGAAGATTTCCTTCAGCCGGAAAGCACAATTGGGAAAATCTGTAAACAGAATTGAACGTACGTTTTCTATCAATTTTTTTGTAATGCGCTCGCGTGCGAAAGGGAAAGAATTTGATGGAAAATGATTGAATGAATTATTTTGAAAATATAATAGCATTTAACTAAAAACAAATTTTTCATTCGCGTAAAATAACAAGTTTCAAAAATCGCAATTTAATTTAAAAAACCGAATAAACTTACAGTTTCGACAAATAATCTAATACTTTTATGATTTTTGTTTTGGTAAATATTGTAGTGCATTTGTTGCGTATGATTGTACATACATATAATAAATTAATATTTCGTTTTCCCAAATATTTATGTAACAAATATTTTTATTTTATATTTATATTTTATTTGAATGCAGCAAAATATAACTTATGTAATGCATGTTAGAGAATTTATGAATAACTCTTACTTGTTAGATTATATGTAATCGTTGTAGATTATAACTTATCTTGCTTATGTTATTTATAATTGAAGATTACGCAATAAAAACTTCTTTATCAAAATTTCGGTACCGTGTAGCATTAAAGTTAGACCGCTGGGTTTTTACCGCTTGTTAGCCTCTCGATTGCGAGTCCGTGCTCGATTCGCAATCTACGTACAGTGCCGAAAAAACTGATGCAATCATTAACGTAATCCCGTCCCAAATCAGGTCAGCTGACTCATCGAAAATATCTCGCACATTTGCAGTGTGAAAATAATAATGCAACGCGATCTTACAATCTTACAATCGACAAGATATTTTTCGCACTTCATCACGGTCATCGAGAATGCAGTCGGCAGGCAAGCTAACAAAAGGAGCACGTTCATGAACTTAATTATCAAAGCATTCTCTAGAGACACTGTGTTCTCAACATTCTCAATAGACACTGTGTCAGAGTTTTGTTATTGATACAAACAATGGATCGTCGGGATTGTCGGAGGGAAACCGACAAAGAGAGAAAGGAGGTTTAAAATGACGATCGCGATATCGAAATTGGAGTTCCAGCGTGTCCTAAGCGTGAGACGCATCTCGGCCGTCGGCCGAGGATGCGCTATTTTTCACGAGACGAGAGACGAGACGTCTCTCTGCGCGCCGTCGGCTGACGGTTTCCCGGAGGGATGACGAGCGCGCAACAGCTGAGCACTTAGCGCCCTTAGTGACGATTGGAAGGAAAGGGACCTCGGAGTCCCCGGGGACTCATCGGGACTTCCGCCGGCGTCTGCGACAGACGGAAGAGACTATCCTCCACTTGGTCCGCGACTTGGTCGTAAATCCTATCCTGATCGTGTTTACGATCTTACGGGTCGTTCCCCTCTTTAATCTAGCCGATTCTACGCGCCTCTCTAAAAATCCTCGGAAATTTTGATGATTATGATGATGGTCATGAACCGAGGTGAAGCACGCTCTTATCGATCATTCGCACATGTTAATCGGGCCAAAGATATTTTATATATGTTGACGGGAAATCGTTTCTCCCTCTCGTACCCTGTTGATTAGATTATATGTTTGGTGACATTATATTCTTATATCTGTCCGCTAATTCGTAACCGCCGTAATTCTGTTTGTAACGAAAGGTCTGTTGCGAGAGGTCGCGGGTGATAAGAGATGTGTAAACAGTTCTACTAATCAGCGGCCTCAACGTTTACGTTTTTTGGATCTTACTAATGTATTTACAATATTTAATTTCCGAATTACTTAAGAAAGATTTCGTGAATAAGTATTTTTATTTAAAAAAAATTTATATATTAAATTAAATTCCACGAAGAAAAGTCTCGAGATTTTCAGATAATTTCCTGTTGCTTGTAACTGCTTTCACTGAAGAAAGCAAGCCGCTAAAGATTTAATTTAATTTAACTTAATTTAAAATTAAAAATATCACAAAGGGGTCAAAGTATCTATACGCTTATTATATTAAGAAATTTGATTAATAAAGCTAATTGCTAAATTTTTTTATTGAGATTTACCTCAAATTTTTGAATGCGCTAATTTTTTCAATTTTTTTTCTGTTAATTGCATCTCTCTTGTTGCAATAATTATGTACTAAATGTATATTATTGTTTGCAAGTATCGAGAAGACTAAGAAAACTTTGATATTTTTTGGCAACTCGAATTAATAGAAGGATTATGTAGATATTATGTTCCTTTCATTTATTAAAACGTTCTTCATTTCTCATTAATTAATTAGACAATTTATAAGTATATAATTAAACAAGACGGAATTAGTTCTCGTAATAAATCTCTAAATAAATAGTTTAAATATATTTATACATATATAGAAATTGTAGATTGTAGAATAACTCTTTTTTTATTCATTGCTGTTCGTTATCACATATCCTATTCATCCTTATTACCAAGTATAAAGGGAATAAGTCAAGTTTAGGTATAGAAGGAAGTTAAATATGCATTTGTTTTTCACTACTATAAAAGAAAAAACAGTTCTCGTTTCGTTGAGCCAAATATCTTCGCTAGGAAGATGCGCATTTAAAAGATATCTAACTTGCTTTGTTAATTCATGCAAGATAAAACTTTCGCGCTTTTTAAATAACAGAGACTTGATTCCTTTACGTCTCGACACAAGAAGAATGCTCGCGTGTGTATTGTACGTGTGCAGAAACGTTTCGATGCGGAATGACGATGCACTGACGTTAGTCGGATTCACGTGAGTTCTCCGAATCGGGCAAGAGGGCAAACGGCGCCGATCGGTCGGTTGATCGGCCAACTCTTTTCCACGCTTAACGGCGAGAAAACTCTCCGCTTATCTTCGCACGCGCGCGCGCGTTGCAGCGAAAGAAGAAGAAATATTTATCTCGCTGTTTAGTAAACAGCCGACTGTCCGGACCGCTACAAATCGGTTACGACCGCGATCGCAGAATCGAAGTTTATAAACTCGCCAGCGATCTCGCACGCCACCGCGAGTTTCTGAGATAGCCGAAAAAAATGTTGTATACGCAAAACCGACGGCACGCGCGACGATGACTTCTTCTTTTGCGCAAGCGATAATGAAGAATTTCATTCACCGCGTACCTTGCGCGTTCTGTTTCTCTCTCTCTTTTTCTCCCACTGTTAACTTTTCTGACAGATAAATCTATAAAATGATTCGATTATATCAAATTCGAATCTCAAGAAAACATGGTAGTAATATAAGAATAGCATAATAGTTTGAAGAAAAAACATTTTTACGATGTTTCTAGTACGTATAATAGGTATAAATTATTATATTTCTACTGATTTATAATTTGATTTCATTGATATCTATTATACATTAAAAACAATTATTTCTACTGATATTCAAAGAATGTGTTATCATTTTTCCATCTCGTAACTTGTTTTCCGTCTCATACATAACTTGTTTTCCGTCTCGTACATTAAAAAATTACATATATAATCAGAAATCAGATCTATCAGATCTATCTAACAAGTTACGAGATGGAAAAATGATAATACATTCTTTGAATATCAGTAGAAATAACTGTTTTTAATGTATATGTAATTTTTAAATATATAATAGATATTAATGAAATAAAATTACAAAAATAGAATAAATTCAAAAACATAGAATGTAATTCAATTAATTTTAGGCTCAACTGAAACTATTTCTAGCCAGAAATATAAATATTCAAAATATATAACAAATATTGTGAATTTCTATCTTCGCCGTTTGAATTTAATTTAAATATTCTGAAAATAGACTGGCGATTGTACTAAAAGCAGATCTTTTATTTTAAATACTAAACATAACACTTTTAATAGTTTAGTAAAAAGATTATTCCAAGTCATTCAATTTATTAAAAAAAAAACGAGCTGATTTCTTGTAAATATCTTGTAATAGGCGAAAAATAATTCACGTCCGCTCTTTTCACAGTTTCTTGTCTACCTGACCTAGGAATATCAAAGTGGATAAATAACATATTAAGTATTTGTGACAAGTTCTCGCTATATAGCTTGTATATCAAATTCTACAATCCCAAATTCTTTTCCATATACCATCATTTCTTCTATTAACATTATTTGCTTTAATTTTAATTAATTTTCTTGATTGTTTAACTTTTTAGATCGTAATGCTAGACATGACAACAATGACCAATTACGGATTATCTATTGAACACTCTCGAAGAATATATTGATTTTTTTAAATAAGTTATTTAATCATAAGGGAATATAAAACGACGATGAAATGATAGTCTAAGCCGAAATAATTAATGTTTTACTAATCTTTGACCCATTGATAATTTTGATAACGGTTCCGCTTTCTTAATAACATACGTTAGAAAGCGACGCGACATTCGCCGTCGCTCGCAATGCGAAGCGTAAAAGGAATCTTGGGGTGCTTTCCAGCAACGTACACAGACAACACTGTGTAACACAGTGTATCATTTCGTCCTTGTCGTTTGCTGAATGTTAAAGAGAGATGAAATGATTCACTGTGTTACACAGTGTCGTTGCTGGAAAGCACCCTATGTCTCTACTCTATGAAAAAGCATGTAAAATTATACAAGTTCATGGAAATTATATTACATTTATAATAGAAATGACTATATTTATTGTAATATTTATTTATTTCTTTTTATAGTGCAGATTGTATTTGATGCTTTTTGTCATTGCATGTCAAACAAGAAACACATCCTTATACTTTGAAGAAAGAAACGAAACATTTGAAAGACGTGGAGAATACAATTAAAAAGAACTGGCTTAAGATCAATCTAAAAGTATAACCTCGAGATAAAAAAACTTAGCTATTTAGTGAATTTGAAACTGAGCGCACAAATCCGTGTAAAATCCAGATTAATTCAAGTAAACGTATAAAAAATCGCCAAGATACACAATATAGTATAACTTCTACAAAACAAAGTTCTTTCGGTTTCTTCTCGCAGAACTATTTCTGTGCCACGCATTCTTTTCATCACAATTCGCGCGCCCTTTGTCGGGTGAGATTGTCCATTGTTCAGCAATAACGGAACGTTCAAGCGCTTCGAAAAACACACTTGGGCTGCGGTCCATTTGATGTGGTCCGTTACAAAATACTGAAAAAAATTCTGGTTAAAAACAAACGAATCAGAAAAATCTTTTAGATTGACCAAATATTTTGGTTATTATAATAAGAATCCTAGTTATTATAAGTTATAAAGTATTGAGTTCTATTATAATAACCAGAATTTTTTTCATAATAAAAAAAATATTTGATCACGCCTACAAGATTTTCCGATTCGTCCGTTTTTAACCACAATTTTTTTCAGTTTATGCTTATCGAAACCATTCTTCTTTCTTTTAATAAAGAAAGCGTAGCGCCTTGGAAGACCGTTTCGCGTGTCGATTTCAAAAAAAAGAGGGGAAAAAAACAAAATAACATCGTTTACCTCGCTGGGGCGTGGATCCGTCGGAGAATTGAGAACTCCTTCGTCGAATCACTCCGTTCACCGCGTTCACCGCGCGAGCGAAACGACGGACGCGGTTCCGCGCCGCGGAAACCGAGAAGCGAGAGCGAGAGAGCGGCCGCGGCGAGACGCGATCGCGGGCGCGGACGCGAGCGACGAGACAAAACCGAGCCGAGAGGCGAGATCGAGACTGGGCCGCGAAAGAAACGGCCGGCCGATTCTCGGCGCGCGCGCGTGCGGTACGGCGACGCGAAGGGAGATGGAGGCGGAGTCGCGCGTGTTTCGCGCTAACGCGTCCAGACCGCCCTTCTCGACGCGCGCCGGCCAGCCCGCCCGCCGGCAATTCGCGTCTCGCCGCCGCGCCGCCGTCGCGTTGACGGTGACGATTTTTTTTGTAATCCTTATGTCAGACGTCAAAATGTTCGAACTCGGACTTACAGGACCTGCTTTTTTAGACCGCGATATTGTTTCTGATAATTTTAGAATTTTTGAGGGAGAAAACCGATTTCTCTTATTTTGTTAGTTCTATCACTGACATAATTATAATGCGTATTATAATTTTTTTAATCCTTATGTTAGATGTCGAAATGTTTAAATTGTCGACTCGCGAGATTTTCTCGACCTCGTTATTGTTTCTAATAATTTTAGAACTTTTGAGGAAGAAAATGCGATTTCTTATATTGTTAGTTCTATTACTAACATAATTATAATGTATATTATAATTTTTTTAATCCTTATGTTAGATGTCAAAATGTTCAACTTGTGACTCGCGGGATTTTCCAGCTCTTGTTATTGTTTCTAAAAATTTTAGAGTTTTTAAGAAAGAAAAACGATTTTCTAGGATTATTAATCGTATTATCAACATAGTAATACATATTATAATGCGATTATTTATATATAATTCTTGTTATAATTTTTAATTAATTTAAACAGAGAGAAAAGAACAATTGTGAAAAAAAATAATTAGAGTATCTAAAAAAATAAAAGATATTTAAGGATTAAATTTGTAATAGCGTTTCATGCACTACTTACTCTGTCTTTTTTTGTTCTATTCAAATAATATTATTTTTTATTTAGGCTAAATTTTTTCATTTTTATCTTAAAGTTAAATTTAATGTGGTTTTGCGGTTAAAATAATTTTTAACCATCTTTCATCTTAATTCATCTTTTACTAATTACGACTGAATATACATATATGTCAATAGGTGCTTTTCATTTAATGATACAAATCAATACAAGTATCGTTTGCCTTTACTACTCATTGAATGCTAAGAAAGATAGAACGATGTTTATATTGACTTACGTTATTGAATGTAAAGTACCCAATGTATCCATACATAAATCACAAATTCTTGAACTCAACGATTTCTATGACTTCTGACATAAGAGAAATTGTAGCATCTCTTTCAGTTATTATCCAATATGCAGCAACTTGGCTACTTTTGCAAATGTATGTGCCGAACGATTTCAGTAGTGGACGCTCGATCTGCGAAAAAAAAATCGTAACAGATCGAATGTCGGTCGCGAATTATTATGTAATTGTGCTTACATCGCGTTTCGCGAGGCGCGTTAAGCAACGGTTGTTTTGCTCGCTCACCGGTAAGGATCGATGTCAGGAATTAAGGTCAAGAGAACGAGATCATGTCGTCGAAATTGCTGACTATCAAAGATATCGCGAATAGCATGCATATTCGCGATTAAATACCGCGAAGATACGATTATTCGATAATAGCACGCCAAATTAATTCGATAATATGCTACTTCTAAACATTATATCAGATCTCCAGCACGAAAGAATTTTTTATTTTGCTTTTACATTAATAAAAATGGACGAATTGATACATATATTCTATTTTAATAACATTTTGCTTCTAATAACATTTGCGTTAATATACGGAAAAGAAATTTAAAATTATTATTGAAGAGCTCGGTAAAAATGATATAACAAACGTATATTCAAATATAGAGACCAAGTAAAAAATAAATTATAAATATATTTTATTTTATAACAAATTTTAGTCCCAACTGATTGAAATTAAAAAGGTTTTGACAAATGTTAATTGAAAGAGGCTATAAATAAATAATTAAAAAATCTCATCTTTTTACTTAATATCCTATATTCAAAATTTCAAAAGATAAAAATAGAAAAAAAAGAAAAAGGGAGAAAGGAAGAAAAAAACTGAAACAAACGTCTTGATAAAAAAAGTTTCATTCTTTTATTT
>VBVR01001100.1:0-34782 GCA_011638315.1 Tetramorium parvispinum | reverse complement strand
GTATTATGTTACATGAATAGAACGGAACAAACGTTTTCGTCCTCGTATCGGATAAAAAGCGTTTCGCGGAATGCGTGTGTTGGAAAACTTGAATGCCTCGGTAATTAAAATTAATAGATTTGATAATTCTAATTTCAATCTAAATCGATTCTATCTAAAAATCAGCCGTTCGTTTCAATATATATTTTTTGTTAATTTTATACATTACGATTTATAATTATTACGATTTAAATGCAGATAAAATTACTCGTTGCGCTCGCGCGTGACAGAGAGAGATCTTCGAAAGGAAACGAGAGGTAACCGATTTTCGCGAAGCGTGCGAGTAAAGGTTAACGGACGATCTCTTGTTAAAGAGAATGTACTCTCTTTCGATTCGACCGGCTAAATTGTGAAGCCTGGGGCGATCGATCAGTGAAAGTGCGCCGCGAATAGTCATCGACGCGTCCCTCGACAGCGGAGAAAAGTCCGAATTCAGACAACAATGATGAAACCTCAGGCATACAAAAATAAATCCAGTCAATTATTTTTTTCGAAAAAAAACAAATGACAACGCGACGTCGAAGAAAAATTGATCATTCAAAATCTAGTAATTTTAAATGAGATACAAAGTTGTCTAAAAATTATGTAACTCTTGAATCATCATGTTTTCACGATCGTTAATCTTTGTCCAATAAGAACACGCGACTCTTTGTCCGTGCAAAATGACTGCAAATCTCAAGCGACGTCAAATTGAAATGCGACGAGTCAGCGAGGGACAAATGCGCTAGAAACCTATTTGTCTAAACTGGTCTTTACAGCAGCGTCGTTCGCGTTTCACGTCACGTTTCGCGTTGTCCGCAATGTAATTGCAGTGCGATTTAACGTCGCGGAAAAATTTCCGGCATACCGAGTGTCGGGGAACGTCGCAACATGTATTAGCAATTGATCGATGCTCAAATAACCGTCTCTAGATTCTTTAGGGCAGCGATGTTAGATTACGCAATACGTCTTCATTATTACGTTCTCAAAGAGTATATTCTTGTCTCAAGAAAATTACTGTATACGACATCTAGAAACTACGCATCTTGATGATTGCTTCAATTATCATGAGCTTTTTTTACATCATTAGCGATATCGGTTGCTTTTTCTAGCAAATAGGAAAAATATATTATATTAAACAATGAGCAATTAGAAAATTATAAAAGATAACAAAAATTTTAAAAATCTTTTACCATTTCAAATATTTCTTATCTCTGAGAATAACACAAGCAATACTATAAAATGTAAATACTCATGGATGATTAAAAAATTACAAATTAACATTTACAAATAAAAGAAAAAATATATATATTTATACATACACATAACGGGATGACGCGTGGCTCTGTGCTAACGCGAGTGATTAGTGATCGAAGAGACCTGGATTTAAATACCATTTTCCATTTTCGGTGGAATCACAAAAGAACTTTTTAAAGTCTAGGTGACATTAGAGAATTATTATACCTAGCCGCCCATCTTACGCTACCACTACAAACTCTTATTTCAGAGTTAAAAAAACCGTTCGGTTACAAAAAATCGTATACATCTACGTGGTTTTCTCCGTTCGAACCGTTTCAGGACACAGCGTATATGACGGCCGTGCGCCAGCGTACGCGCGTGGCCGTGCGTGCGCGCGCTGGAGATCGTAAACAGGTTGTCTATCCGTCTCACTCCGACACACGGGGAGCGTACGCCCGCCGTATGGCAGACCGTCGCGACGAATAGCGTTCGCGCGCCCCGGGAAAACCCCACGATCTTACAACGACCTCCATTTCCACGTGGACGTCCCACGCGCGCGCGTATTTCCCACGAGAGGTTACTCCGGCGTTCGATCGGAGGGGGAACAACTGCACGCGTATTAATAGCGTCGCACAATTGTTACAGCATATATGATTTATCATGGCGTATAAAATGTCACTTCTAATAACTATCAATTTTCGAGGAAAAAATATACGTCATTTAAGAAAATCGATGTAATTTCCTGTACTCTTCTCTTATACTGCATTAAGCGAAAAGAATATTATATTTCTTAACACGTAAAATGTTCAACTTTCAGATAATTCTTCCTGCTTTGAACATTGTGAGCATTATATTTTGTGCCTTCATTTATATGTATAAAAAGTCACATGTATCAATTAGAAAAAAAAAGTAAAAATAATTAAATTAGATTAAACTATAAATTTTTTTAAATTCACTTAATTTAAAATTCAAAATCAACATAATATTTCTTTTGAAATTTATTAGAGCTCTCAAAATAATGTCGCAAAATGGTAGAAGAAACAGGCAAATCGAGTTTGGAACAATGAAATAAACCGGGCAGAGACGGCTTGCAAATTAGACCGAACAGTGCTGGAAAATGGAGACAACAATTTTCAAAGTAATTTAAAAAGTAATTTGAAAAATAAATAAAGCAGCTGCAAGGGGACTTCTGTCTAAGTTAGTAACGTGATGCAACTTGAGCAATTCTCTCCTTCTCTCCCCCTCAACAGTGATATTTTCCTCTTAAAATAAAAGCGTTACTCCGCATGAGAGCGAACAAGAGAAAGGGATTTCACCGAATTAAATCAACTTTCTAAGTGCAGTACACAGTGCAGAAAGGCTGGGAAATTACATAGAATTTATCCCAATTTGCTAACTTTACGGAACGTTAAGCGCCTCGGCAAGCGACAATTATGAATATTACCAACGTGCATTACGCGTCGTCTACGTAATCCACGCCGGGGCTACTTTTACGATAATTTGTACATGTCAGCCGACAGAGTGAGGAGAAATATGCAGTTCCCACGAGAAGCAGTATACGCAAGACGTATTGAATCGACGACTTTTGACGCAAAATCTACGTACCCTACGATCTTTCCCCCTCTCAGAACAAATCCAATGAATTCAATGAATTGGAAAAAATCTAGTAAAAATAACGGAATAAAATGCACTGATATTCCGCGTGCCTTTCGCAAGATCCGGACAGCCGAACGGGCGGAGCCGTCGACTGTCTTCCGCGTTCTACCTGAGATCCTCCTCTCCCTCGGGCGGTCCTCGGCGTACAGCCGCGACCGGCGACGACAAGAGACGACGCGGCGTCACGACGGCGGAGGAACGTCAAGCCGTCCCTGATGCACACGCGAGTCTCGCATTCCACGGCGGCGTGCACACATACACACACACATACACACAAACACTGTAAACAGGTTGCACCCGAGTTCCCGGCTACCCCGGTAATTCGGCACGGCACGACACGATCGCGTAAAACCGCGGAGCGAGACTGCGGGATCCGCGCGAGAAGCGCGTAAACAGATCGCAGGCGTCCTTGTCCCGCGCGCCGCGCACCCTCGGTCTTTATCTTTCTTCCACCGTCCCTGTCTCCGTGACTCGCGCGATCGCCATCCGCGGCGGTGCACTTCAGACGCGTGGGAAACGGCAGAGGGACGATCGGCCGCTTACTGTTACGACGGCCACGCCAAGTGCTCCGAGAGCGCCGAGCGATCTCGACTGCCGGTTGGATAGAGGTTAGGTCGGACGCTCCTGTGCCTCTTCCTCTCGCTCTTTCACTCGGCCGCCTTGCTTTCCTTCTTTGTTTCCGTTGCGGCGCGGCGCGGCACGGCACCTACGACACTGGCGTGGCGGATACGAGCGGCGGTCGCGCGTCAACGCCGACAACGAGCACACAGACACGCAGCACACATATGAGCGCGACTCTCGCGATCCTCACGCCGGCGATCGGCGAGATAAAATCGACGACGCGAACTGACGCGAACGCGCGACTGCCCGGCTTTTCGGAGCGGAGGAACGTCGGCGGCGCGCTCCGTTCGTCGATCGCGTACTCCAAGTCGGCCACTCGCGGCGGGACGGGCCTCTTCGCTGCTGACGTCACCGGCCGACCGAACACCGGCGTGAAGCTCGCGCTCTGCACGCACGGGTGTGCGCCGAGCGCCGGCGGAGACGCACGAACCTGCGCGATCGCGGAAACCGTGATCCCGCCGCAGGCCCGCCGCCGTCCGCCTCGGTGCCCCCCGCCGTCCACGTGTTCGCGGAGTAAACTCCGTCAATTGATAGTAATTTCTATCGCAATGTAGATTGACTTTTTTATCTCTTTCTCTTTTTCTCTCTGCACACAGAAAAATATTCTACAGACGAGAGAAGTAATTATTTATTCTATTTTATTCTGTTTGAGTAACAATTTTCTTCGGCAAAGAATATTTTTCTTAACAATAGTTTATGATATATTCGTCACAAGTCCAGAGTGTGTTTCAAGTAAATGTGACGCTTATGATGACTTTATGATAGAATTACGGATATATAAACTTATCAAATACTTAGAACAAGTATATTTACTCGCACGTAATACATATTTTTCTGTTTGTAGTTCCAAGAAGAGAATTGAAAAAAGCTAGGAGATTAATCTACAATGATAGAAATAGACTCAGGAGAGATACGTTTGGGAATAGCTTGAATATTGCTTGTATAATCCTTAAATAAGCTTAAATTGCATGTTTAATTGCACCGCGGAGTCTCTTGTATCAGAGACAGAAACTAAATACAGAGAATAATTCTGAGATAAACGAATTAGCATCGGAGAAACGGAAAACGGGCGTAGAAAGGGAATGAAAAAAAATTGTTGCACCGCATAAGAAAGAATTTTTCTAATTTATATTTGCATCCGTGACAGTGGGTCTGTTAAACGAGATTATTAAGAGATGTAATAACAGTGGGCGGAAACATGCGCGATGAGTCAGAACGCTTTATAGACTCTTATTTCTTTTCTAAATGATACGCGGGTGGCCGTACCTCTGGAAATAACGAGCTAAAGTATTCTCTTAATCTCCCTCACCTCTTATCTCTTTATCTTTACTATCCCTCACATTTTTATTGATTCCTCGACGCTAACACAAAAAGCTCCCCGTTCCCGCTGCTTATCGTTTTATCCAACTAGATACTAGAACATGATTCCGCATTAAATTTAATTTTCCTCTTTTACCATTATATTTTTTAACTCCATTTCGAAGCAACTTGTCCGACAAATTTTTCATCAAGGATCAACGGATGTGCCGATGTCCTGATAATCTCCAAGCAGCAAACTCGAACCAATTTTGCAGTTTTAAAAAATTGTTTACGTGGATTGTTCGTCTTAGATAAGACTTTTACGTAGATTATCTATCTTTGATAAATTTTTTTATATAAATTGTCTATCTTAGATAATTTTATAAGAATTAAAAAATGGAGAAGCTCCATTTCTGCGTTCGTTCCTGGCGATTCTAGCTCGCCGTGTGTAGTACACGCGCGAGACAAGAGTCGAAAGAGTTATATACCATGCTGAAAACGTAGACCGTGACTTCAGGTTCGTGCGAGGTCGATCGTGAGAGAGCGAGCGAGCGAGCGAACGACCGACCGACAGGACGGTTTTACGCTTCGATTTCGTCAGGCGACGCGCGCGGTTACTGAAGAATCGTGACTTTTTGCACGTGAAATTCAATGCACGAATTCCCGCGATCGTCGCAGCGCTGAATTCCGCGTTCCGTTCCTTCCGTTCAGCCGGCTCTCCTTCTTTTTCTTCTCTTTTTATTTTTTGTACGCGCGCGCGCGCGAAAGCGGGCGGTAATAGCGTGTTGCACAACCGCAAGGGCACGATTCAGGGTCGGGCGGAGCTTTTATCGCGAGCTTTTATCCGATTGAGCGAATCCACTTTCTCTATTATATCGCTCCGCTTTTATCCCGCGCGATGGACTTCGACGCGCGAAAACATATCGAAATCCTGGTACGTACGTGTTTGCAGTGAAACGTGGATAAATGCGTGCGAAATATTACAAAATTCACTCCCTTCGGGCTGTTTATCGAACCATGATGAGAAGCTGCGAACTCGAGTACGTAGTTACGATATACGCGCCTCGCGAACTGTGAACCACCATGACCCCAGGAAAAAATACAGACGCGACTCCGTGACTCGAGCCGACAGTCGACTGTATATCGTCAAACCAGTTTTTTACAGGGTCACAGGGCATTCAAATTCAGCGAGCCCGCCGAGGCGCGCGAGTGCCGTATTTTTTTCGCGGGCATGACAGCGATGAATAAAAGAAAATCCAAGCGCGATGACATCACGTCACGCTTGTTCTCCTCTTTTGCTTTAATTATTCAATCCTTTTTTTAGAATATTTATACAAGTAGAAAATATATATTAACGTATATTAATGACTTGACAGAAAAGTAATAAAAAATCCAAACGCGATAATGAATTATGACAGATGTCACATTTTTTATCTTTTTTTAAATATATGATTATTCAATTTCGAATTGCATAAAGCGACGATATAAATTAAACCAAGGACACGGAAAATATATCGTCGGTATGTTAGGAATGATTTGCAAGATTTTTCAAAAGCATGAAAAGTATGATTTTTATAAATAATTCAAATGTACCTCGTATAACAACGTGGTTCTATATATTGGTAATAATGCGGCATGTCCTAACTTACGTGAAATCTAGGGGAAACAAAGAGAGGGGGAGGGAGGGGAACGATGTAACAGGCGGCGATGTACCATGGAACAATGGCGCGTTTAATTCGGATTGCAATTTGCATTTCGATATAACGGCGGAACTCACGGTCGATCAGAGTATTATGTTGCATCGACACGAGTTCACGGTATCGCGTTGTTGTTGCGGATGGATCGTTTGAGGGATCCTTTGAGGCCCCCAACCTCGCGGAGGAAATTTCGTCGATCGGCGGGAAATTCAGGAGCCGAGAGCAGCCCACGTCAGATATAGCGGACGATGCGAAATTGAGGACGGAACGCTACGTTGTGTCCGGCCAATTAAGGTGAAAGGGTTATGTCCGGCGACCTCTGACCGAATTTCATATCGCAGCTGCGCGAAATTGCCTCGAAAATCTCTCGCAAGGTTCCAAAGCTTTTTTTTTTTAATCGACACAAAAAAAGAAGAAAAACGAGCACGATGGAACGCGTCACGTATATTGAAAATATTTTCGACAGCAATGTTAAAATAATATATTCGAAGCGCACCACGCTCGAGGCAACAGCAGGGTGGAGAAACGGCGTGAGAATATTGGCTGATATGTTTATCTACAATTTGCAGTTTAAATAAATGCACTCGCGCAAATAATATTTTTGTTTTAAATTTTGTATTAAATATTTTTCTTTCTTTCTATAATCCTAAACTCGGCACTGTATCCCATAAAGCATCTGAATTTTTTGTCGTGCTTGTGAATTACATTTTTCCCCCTCATATATTTTATTATAATAATATTTCTTTTTAAGTTTACAACTCTCTGTGTTTGTCGTTTAGAATTTTTAAAAAAATTCTATTGTCGACTAAAAATTATTTTTTAATTTCCATCGAGTTCGGTATATTCGATATATTGCGTAAAAGAAAAGTATAATATACTACACAAACAAAGCTACAGGTGACACCTGTAAGGATCTATAATCCATCCACGTGCGCTCAGTCGATAAAGTGCCACGATCGATTCTACCGGGTGGCGTAAACGAAACCGTGACGCTAGCGTGCGGCACGAGTTGATTTGAAATTCTGTGATTAATCACAGAACACGCACATTTACGCAAATTGACAAAGCGCGTCACGTTACTAAAATCGCGACGTTTACTTTGACAAGCGACGATGCGCATGCATTATTCATATACCGCGAAGTTTCGAGCAACGCTCGAAATGCTACAACGCCTTCGCCTACGTAGTGACACTGACGTTTAATTAAGGCGCCTTGTACAATTAAAGATGGTTTAGAGCGATTCGGATGGAAGTGCAGAAGCGACAATATATGTACGTCGATTTTCTTTCGTCTTGCTGAAATAGCGATTCTAGATTACAGAAGCATTCGCGAATCTCGTTTCTTCCAAAAAGAGAAAACCCCACGATA
The DNA here is from genome assembly GCA_011638315.1 of Tetramorium parvispinum. Classification (NCBI taxonomy): domain Eukaryota; kingdom Metazoa; phylum Arthropoda; class Insecta; order Hymenoptera; family Formicidae; genus Tetramorium; species Tetramorium parvispinum. The sequence continues at coordinate 26,884 of VBVR01001100.1, read as the reverse complement.
TCATATGTTAAAATATAATTTGAAAAAATTGTAATAATAAAGGAAGAAATAAGGAAAAGGAGAGGAAAGAAAAATTAGAAAATTAGAACGTTGTAAATTAAGACGATGTAATTTTACATCGTCCATGCTCCTAATTACTATGTTGATTGATTAATATACATATATTTCTCGAAAATGATATTCTATATTTGTCGAACAATAGCAAGTCAATTGTAAAATAAGACTTTAATGGTAGAGTTTACTTCAATTTACACAATTTTTGACGGATACACTTGAGAATGCTATTGTATACAAAAAAAAAGAAATGTCGATATCAGAAGAGCAGAGTCACGCTTTGTTTGCCATTTATTTTTTGAAACGGGAGTACCGCGGTTTTCCAGAGAGATCGCGTGACGTCGTAATTAGCACGTGTGTTGCGGACGGTGTTCCGTCCTCTTTTGTTTTTTGTAGAGATTCGTGCACTCCGCCTGGTCCCGATGGTCCCGGCAGGATTCCTCACAGTCCTGATAATGAAAAAAAAAAGAACCAAAACAGGAACTTAAGCGAGAAGCCCGATCCTTTTTGTAACCTGAATGCTCGTCGTAAAAAACGGAAAATGAAAAAGAGCGGAAACAAATTAAGAGAAAGAAACAAAAGAGAACATAAAAAGACGAAAAAATTAACGTCAAGCCATGAAGTCCCCAGTGTTAAGAATGTGCAACCCTATACAGCTCGAACGAGCGTATTGCGGAAACGTTATCAGCAAGGCGAGGAAAGTAATTTCCCGATTGAGCAAGATCGATTTGCGAAATTGGAGCTTACGCCAACAAAAGTCCTGTATCGTGTAATTGCGTAAATAAATAAATCTAAAATTTCGTTTACTATCGAATCGTTGCCGCCTGCGGCAATGAGCTTCGAAGTTTGCCAGTGGTAGTTAGAGCGTGAGAAGGCGATTGGGAGAGAGAAAACCAAGAGAGGAAAAAGCTTCGTTCACGGGAAAACAAAGAGAACTCGGAAGGAGAGACCAGTCCCTTTGAGAGACCTTCCACAAAGCGAGAAGGATGTGTTAAGAGCACAGAAAGAGAAAGAAAGAGAGGAGAGAGAATAAACCAGATTCGCCAGAGGGTGGAAGGAAGAAGGGGATGAAGTCGATGCGCGACAACAAAGGACGTTGGGCGATGCGCTTTGTGCTTCCAGAGAGAGAATAGAATCTCGCGAAGGGAGTACGGATGACACGGTGGATGACGCGTATTGTAGACATCCGAAACAAGAAAGCGGCCGGAGTACTATCTCTCTCCTTAGAGATTCGAAGAGGTCATTGAAAAACAAGACAGGGTTCGCTAGAGTGCTTACCGCAAGAGAACTTATCAAGCGCGACATAATTTTTACCGCGAGGTATTCATCTTAAATTTCGTTCAGCCGCGATGCTGTGAAAGGGCGAAATTTTTATTTGAAATATGACTTTCAAAGATTATTTTCTACATTTTCATCTTGCGCGTCTAATTTTTGCAATAAGATCTATATTAAATGTTTTCGCTGATGTTTAAAAATCTTTACGTTAACCCTAACTGTAAACTGCAGGAAATTAGCTTGCTCCCTTTATTGTAGCATTAGAGGTACATGTTTCTCTTTCAAAGTGGAATCAGTCCACAGCAAATTGTCGTGTGTCTACTCTACGCACTCACGTATGACAAACTTGTTAATTGCTTATTAAAGCTCCAGAAACTGGAGCGGCGGAAAGCATCCTGCGAGGACGAGCAACAAATTCGACGTACGACAATCGCAATAGCGTTCTAAGTGTCCTCGGTGTCGGAGGAAAGCAACAGCAGCATGAGATACGGCATAGGCACCAAGATAGATCCGATTAGACGCCACACTAAATCACATTCAACGCCGCGCCATTGTTAAGTGTGTCTCGTCTACCCTCAGACTCCTCTCCGAGAGTGTTTCACGGACTACATTGGATTATCAAGGGGATACCTCATAGCGATGCGTCTGATACGTTCCAACGACCCATCTAGACTTATATACATTACACCACGATAAGAAACAGCGGTATTATTACGAAATATTAATATTAATTTCGTTATATAAAATATAAAATAATTAATATTAATATTAAATGATAGAACCTAATATGAGACATAAAAAGAAATCGGAAGAAATTGAAGGTTTTTCCTTCTTTATGTTCCAAAGTGGATTCTATCATTTATAATATTTGAAATATTTATTACAATATTTTCTCTTATTTTTTTCCTTTCCTTCCCGGAAGCAAAGATATAATCAATCAGCCTATATACGACGAAGAATCGCGGTGGCGATCAATTTTCCCGTACGTTCCCCGCACGTTCAATTCCCTCGCGTATAATTCAGCAGACCGTTATTGCATTTAATCAAGTAATCGCGCGTCAGATACGGTGCATGCAATAAGGAATTAATTAATCTGCATCCATCTGCGAGCGCATTGTACAAGGAAACTCCGCAAGGGCGGGAAAGTGTCAACAGGAATTACGACGGTGGTACGCGGCGCGATCAAGAATCGATTGTCAGACCGCACGCCGCGTCGTGATGTTCCCTCTCTCAATCCGACAAATATTTTCGCAAGCCGCACTGCCGCATACCGTTCTCGTCGCCGGCATAGACGTCATTAAACATCTGCGTCCTCAATAACGGTGTGCGATACAATGTGCACGCTGTAACTATGTAACCAGACGACGATACAAGAGCCCTGCAGCATATACACCGTTGCCGTGTGCAAATCGCTTTTCCTCTCCGCTCACTCTTTAGCTACAACCAGTTTTCATTATTCGTGCGCATCGATCACGCGTAATGTAAATTATTTGTCGGTTTTAATTGTTCGATAGACGATGAGAAATGGAAAATCATGGCGGACATAAAAGCTAGATTCGCATTTTTCACTTTTTCAGATTCACGACGAAGTTGAAGAAACTCTTCACACGTAAGTTCCCACAAAGCGACTGACTCTTGTCTCAAAATCAAATAAAAAGTACTGCATACTTTTGACGCACATTTTCATAATGCATAGAAAAAAAAAAACTACACTCCTAAACTCAATATCGAAACACACTGAAGAACGCGAATTTCGCATTTTAACGTTAAAAACTCTGGTAAAAACGGACACGTTTATCGCAAGCGTATCGCAAAAGGCTTACGAAAATCGCGACGGATGGGAGAAGATTAGGAGGCCGTATTATAAGGGGGAGAGGGGGGACGTGCAATTTGCATTCCACTGATTCTGCCGCTGTCCAGAAAATTTCGTACAACACATGGAATCCTGGTGAACGAACACGCGCGTTTCTACGAAGCTGGCACATCAACATGCAAATTGCAAAAGGATCTCACAGAGTCAGCATTTCCAAAAGTAGCGGACCAAATATGCGAGCGGAGTGGAGCATATGAGAGAGGAAGCGACAGAAAGGAAAGTCTTCAAGAAAGAGCGAAGCGGGTGTGTGTTAATGCAAATTGTATACTTTCACAAGCGTTTTCCAAGCATCGAACGCTTACCTGATCGCTATCGTGTCCCTGCCAGCTGTCATGACTCTGTAACAAAAAAAATGTCCAGTCAAAGAAACACCATTAACGATAGACTCACAAGACAATAAAGCTCGCAACGCTTATACTATTATCGCTATACATCATGTAATAATATTATTGTCACTGCACGGTTGTTTAAATGTTCTTTGTGAATGGGCATTACATATTTTACATGTTTATCTTAATGCCCCCGTTTGCGCTCGAAAGCTCGTCACCAACGTGTAGTTTGCTTTTTCACAAATGCATAGGATATGCACAGTGGTACTGTAACGTTACACTGCAACTTTTGCGAATAATAGCCGCTTACGTTACATTACTACGAAGACACATCGGCGTAGTACCATTTCGAATCTGTTGTGGTAGCATGTTTAACGCGGTGCCATTGTATCATTTGATTGTCTACGAGATGAATAAACAGGTCGACAACTGGCTCATAGGTACATACATTTTACCTCGCGCGTACAATACTGGACAATAACTTGAAAGATTAAATGACATACGGATTTTATTTACACTTCTCTTATTTAGTAAACCCTTTTAAAAATAAATATCCATTTATTTAGAATTATACAATGCAATTTTCTTTCACGATGCGGGAAAATAATTAATAATTTTAAAAACTTGCAAAAATTTTCAGGAAAAATTTACTTTATCGATTTATTGTCGGATGAAATGCACCGATCTTCGAAAAATGCCCAATATATGCAAAATGAACGCGACGGAAGTCGCGCGAAAAAATATCCAACGACAGGATACAAATTCCTTGTTTATTGAATATTAAAAGCAAGAAATGTTGGCATAAACCAAACATGGTGACGTAGGCCAATTTTCCACTCCACTGGTCCACGACGAATCTCAGCAACATCGAGATTTATTTCTCAAAACTCGATGGTTCGCTCGCTCGCTCGCCAGCGCGATCACACCGATGGAAAATCGAGAGGAAAACGGCAAGCAAACGATTGCTTTTTCCAACGAGGTACACGGCGTTTTTCCGTTAAACACGCGACACGACGGCACGGCGTTTCGCGATGTGTACATAAGAACGTTTCGTCAATTAAATATAGGAATCTGTTTTCGCGAGAAAAGAAAACCCTGGCGCGCACACCAAACCGGAGGCCGCAGCTGGTTTTTCGCGTCGCATCCTCGATCATGAGATACGACGAGGAAGGAAATTTCGTCCGGAATATTCTCTCTTCTTGCTTCTCGCAAGCACGGAACGCCGTCATTTCCACCGTGCACCACAACGCGGGGGCGTTTTATTAAATCGATATGAACAATATTTCCGGCGTTTTCCGCGCGTAGAAGCTCGTATGTCGTTTTTATTGCGGCGGACATTCGATCGCGCCGTAAAAGTCTCCAATGCTGACGCGGCACGTTCTCGAGACATTAAATAATAATACGAATGTGTTTATTGAGGATGCGTGCTGGTTGAAACGGAGCGTTATTTTCCGTATTTTCCAATACGGTCGATAACAGTCCTGATCTGGGTAGCGTTCATTAATTTTTCCAACTAGTAATATGATGATTATATTATGCTGCAACTGTGAATCTGTAACTGTGAATTGCTACGTTTAACATTACGCAATGCCAATAGAATTTTAAAATACTCGTGAAAGCCAGGCAAAATATAGTTTCAAAAACAATCCACTCATTTATGTTACCCTTAACACACTGTAACTAGTCATAAATGTATATTTATGACTAGTTACAGCCATACGTTTCGCAAAATTTAATGTTCGGCACGTATCATACAAGCGTATGCAGCAACGAATATAATTCAATTTCCATTTTTCACAAATAACACATTATACATATATATAATCGTAGAATAGCAAGTAGAAAAAATATAACGCAGCATCCCTCGTGGACATGACGTGACGCGGACAGAAATATAATTCGCAATTATTATTTCTGCAGGAGAGTCTCGGTGAAGGATGAACAAACGGTGACTTAAATTGGCAACGTGACGTACTTGCGGAAAAAGATTTACGAATCGATTTTCCGCGGTTGTTTTCAATGGGCAGTTCGCGGAAACGTTTCGCGGTGGTGCCCGTGATCCCGACGCGGTTCATTAAATAGGCGTAAATAATACGAGGGAGCATATAGACGACTGTTTTATCGGACGTGGAGGTCGGGTCGGTGTCGGTGGCGGCGGTCGGAGGGTTAATGCCGAGCCGCCTTGTTAGATTTATGACAGCAATATAGGCATCACGGAGGCAACGTTGAAACGTGCCCCGTGTACTTCGGGGCTGACGTTTGTTACGACGCACGTTCGATATATGCGCCGTGAGAATTTATGGAAATCGGTCGTTCAATCGCGCGTCCTGTAAACAATCACTTTTTTTTTTTAATATCGAATTTCCTACCACGAAAACGGAAACCGGGCTCATCGTCGTGGCGAGATTAATCATCTTACTTCGGCGTTTTATCTTTGCGTGATAGATACTCGTGATAATGACGAGAGAGAAAAGGAGAGATCGATGCGTGTGTTGGGAAACAAAGAATCACGTTGGATCGATAAGAGAATATTGCTTCGCGGAGAATTTTTCAGCAACTGCTTTCTCTTTTGCCGTAACGATGCTTTTGTTGAAAATATGTTTTACGGCGTTATCGATAAAATATACTTCATAGAAATGTTCTACCTTTCTCATAGAAAAGGTTCTTTGAGCTGGTTGCGGCCAATCTCTTTACGCTTTAACATTTATCTTTACGTTTATTTATGTCGACAAATAGAGAGCGGACTGAACGAACGTCCATTTAAAGTTTACATTCTTTTCACAGTATAACCAGAGAAGATTGTATATCGCGACGATTTCGTCAGGTCCCCTTTAAATACGTTCTGTTATTGCAGGTTGACGAGTCATCTGAATTTGTTTTTGACGAAAGCTTAAATTTCCGTAATACACCACTACGTTAAAAAAATACTCAAAATATTCAAAAAATATATAAATATAAGATTAAAAGATATTAAAAATGGGAGATTTTTATTTTCGATACATTGAAAGCCAGGATACTTTTATTCTAGACAATCTAAAATGCGTACGAAAATAAAACGCGTACTCCAATAACACGGACGGTCCTTTTAATGTTGTCGCGTTGCATAAAATTGCTTTTCCAATTAATATCGGAATCCTCAAGTCTGAACATGCAAATGCAATCAGGCTAGTTTCCCGGTTGTGCTTCGTATCGATTCTTTACAGCGGATAGATCGGCGGATGGATTCACTCGCTGAATCACATTTAATCGCGAGCTCTGGGCAAATCGGTGCATTCGTAACTTTCGACAATCGAGCGAGGTGGAACATGTAGACTAACAATGGTGAAAAAGTTTTCTCGTTTCCGATCGACTTTCAGTTCCCGCAGTCCCCATTCTGCTTAAATGCAAACCTTATTTGCATTACGTTTTATCTTTATTTAAGGTTCCGCAGCTTCGATTTCCCAAGGTAAAATATTCGACGCGTCCTTTTTGAAGGACGCAAAACGTAAAAGTTAAACAAAATTAAAGGCAAAGTAAAATTGCTAGCATACAATCGAAATAATTTTTGTGAAAAGAATCGTCGTTGATAAAATAATGTAATTAATCATCAGCTTTTAAAAATTTGATAATCCTCAGAGTTATTTTATCACATTTTATTATTACATTCTAAGAGTACTGTAAAAAAATGTTTTTGCTTTAAATATTAGTATACTTGGATTTCACATCGCAAATAATAACAGTTTAACAACAGTTAAATAAAATATAATTAGGTTAAACGGTTAAAAATAAAATATTAGAACGTATAATGAAATTTTAACAATCCGAAGAAATTAATACTGTAGAAAATTAATATTTTTTATTAGGTGGTTAATTAAAACTGAATGGGAAATATAAAAGACGATAAGAATAAACAGCTACTAAATAGAGACCGGTTGAGATATGTCATAAGATATTAAAATTTCAAACCTTTTATCTAAGCGCACAATCGTTTTTTTGTGATTTTTTATTTTTTGTGATTTTCGATCTTTTGTGTTTTGGATTAATCAAACTTTATGCCGATTTTCCTCAATCCGCTTTAGAAAAAACATCAGAATGTTAATTCTAATCCGAATCCTAACTCAGGATATACACTAAAAGAGGCGCGATAAAAACTTTAATGAAGTCATGAGATTTAATCACGCAAAAAATAAGTGCAAAATTATTCATCGTTAATCGTAGCGATTAACCGTTCGTAGCGTACGATAATTACTGCTCGTTTAACTCACGTACCGAACGGACACGGCAATTATTCGGTCATTACGATGATTATTTGCACTTAAATTTACAGAGCGACATGATTATACTAGACGGACGACGTACACTAAGAAGCATCCCTTCGTCTATATTTGCCGTGTGACGATAATCCACGGAAAAAGAAGAAAGATTTCGCCGGAGATGATTCGTTGAACAGTGAGATGGGGAAACGTCCCGCGAGCGGATAGCGCCGCGCAACGAGACGCGCGGCGAGCTCGTAAATCCAGCTTACGAATCGGACAGAATATGGGAAAAAGAAGGTGAGAAAGAAGGAGCGAGAGACACGGTTAAGGCTGTTGAGGGAAAAGAGGAGCTATGCGAGTGAGGGATCTTTCAGCCGTTTAAGAGGATAATCTTAAGTGGAGTACTACTCTTCTCGTGAAATAAATTATGCGCCTAAAAGAAGCATGACCTTTAAAGTACGCCTTCATCTGTTCAGGATGAATTCATAAACTTCTTTCGCCTCGGTTGTTTTACATTTAATCCCGTATAATAATTTACTTTGAACAGACCGCGACGATGCGTCGCTAACAATATGACACTATATGCGTGTGAAGATAAAATTACAACTTCAAGATTTGATATAAACTTTTACAAACTATAATACAATATATATGACTAACGAAAATCAAATCTGTATTTCTTTTGATGACGGGAAATTCATAGAAAGTTAAATTATTGGCATAAAAGAACGTTTTACAACGAATTTTTTAATTAGCTAAATATATTTTTGACAACATTCACCTTTTTAACAAACCATCAGCTTTTTGCTATTGAAAAAATAGTAGTAAATTAAATGTATTAATTGTAAACGTCAAATTACTTTCCAAATGATAATTCTTCTATTGTTCATCCGGTTTTGTTCGATCTTCAGAGCGTTATGACATAATTGTTACAAAAGACATCGGTATGTTTTCATAACTGTGCAAGAAAAGCATGAAAGATATCCCCAAATATTTATAGAATGAACAATCCAATGATAACATTGGTGTAGTTAAACATTGTAGAAACAAAAGGATCGCGAGGAAATAAATCGCGCAACAGTGGAGCGTGAATGTGGCGCGATACATTTTATTGCCAGCAGCACACACTTTTCATCTCTGAAAAGTCGCTATGATTTATCGTTAATAAAAGGAGAGCAACGCTTGCGGTGACCGGGGCTTAAATTACTTGAGATACGAGGATACGCGTTTTCTAAGGAAGCCCGAGTTACGAGCACGCCGTCTAAGTTCTAAGTCAGCGATTTAATGGCAAAGGGGATTAGATCGACGACGTATGAGTCAGATTAAACTTTCATCTTTCGTGTGCTTATCGCTCAACATAACTGTCATTTCTCGACCGTCTTTATTTGATTTAGCAAAAATTGAATAAATTTTTAGAAAAGACTTCTCTCAACATTTTTTAATGTACATATATATCGTAGGTCACGTCATTAATACAAAATCTGCAATAAAAAAATCTAATCGTAGTTTATATATTGTTTTTAAAATGCTGTCAGATTTATAAACACTGGTGGTGGACGCGAGCGAAATTTCTCATTATTATATAATGAAAACAAAATTTTTGTAAAGATTTAAGATTGAAAAATCTTTAATTCTTTATAGCACAGATATCTTTATATCTTAATGTGAATTAAGCTATTTGAGCCAAATTATCAGAACGTAACGAATAAGATATGAAAATTATTTGCTAATCTTTTATGTCTGTCAAGCTAGAATATCCATATAGGCACAATCATACGAAACTGTACGAAGAACTTGATACACTATCCCTTACGCCGAAAAACTACCGTAAAAGCCAAGCGGGAAAACTAATCAGCATCGCGGAAAAGAGGTAACAATACTTCGAAATTTTCGAATATTGATTTAACGCGCCTTTTTTAAGAGTGGATATTTCCGCATTGATTACATCTTGCATATACAGCTTTAATTTTCCAATAATAATATACAAATTGTTTTCATATTACACGAGCAGAGGACAAATTTAGTAATATTAGATATTTTGAATCGTTGTCGTGTTAAAATCTTTTGTAAGTATGGAATAGCTTCGTACGTTGATTAAATTTCACAGGTGTCTCGCAGTAAATAAAATTATGTCACGGGCTGCGCCAGAATTGCGAGGCCATCTCATAAATTTAATGTCGTGGAGACGCTTCTGAACATGCCTTGACTCTCGATCCAGGAATTTGCAATAATATTTTACCTTTATCAAAATTGTTTAATTGCGTGCAATTATTCCACGCTGTCGTACGTAATAATTCTATTGCGTGTCAACTTTGTTCTCGATAATTAAATTAAAGAATGTAGTGCAATTAAGTCGCAGCAGGAATTTGTCTTGCGAGTGTTTTGCGAAAACAATTTTAGATAAAAAGACGATGATGTTTACAAGTAGAAAATACGAAGCGAAAAACTGTTGGTGTCGAACTTTCTTACGGAAAATCATTTAAGCGAGCCACGCGTATACTCTTAGATGACTCTGTCGGACGGGTGGTATGAACTCTTAATTATGAACGCGTCGCTGGCAATAATTAATAGACGCGGTCCGAACCACGCCTCCGCGACGTCACGTAGATGAGCAAACACTGAATTGTTCTTCGAGTTCGTGAAGCGAGCGCCCATCCGCGTCGCGGTTCATTCGCTTAAATTATTAACAACTTCGTCCGCTTATATATCCAACTAGTCTCCTCGTCTTCTTAATTATCAAACTTGTTCAACAAGATTGCCAGAGAGAGAGAGAGAGAGAGAGAGAAAAGAGAAAAAGAAAAAGAAGAGGGAAGGAAGAGAAACCACAGAGAACCGATTTAATAATCACAAGTAATAATCGATGAGTTAAATTAGCGGAAAGATTCTCGCGATAAAAGACGTCAAACAGTTCCTAATGATCCATCGATGAATTGTTCGTTCATGAATTCTCGACTCAATCTCAAATCAATATTATAAAATGGAAAATAGAACGTAAAAGAATAGATAATTTTAATTAAAATTTTTGTAGCGATTATAATCGTAAATATCATCAAGATTTTTTTAGACGCATTCTTAATAAGATTCATAATTATTTATGTATATAAATAATTGTATAATTATATAAAATAATTGTAGTAGACACAGAAATCATATTTGTACCCTATACATATATATATTTATCAAAATTTGTGATTACTGCTGATGTGACATTAATAGCGATTCGAAAAGCAGAAAATTGATTCATATTGTATCTCAATTTCTTCCTTAAAAGAGGAAATGAAATTTAATATTCATATAATTAATTTACGAAAAAGACATATGATGTAAAAGAACAGCGCATGATAAGCAATTTCCAGTATTCTGAATATTCGACTTTTCATCGCGAATATTTCGTTGAAATATTTCAATAAATTTCAACAGGCAGCTGCACGATATTGCAATTCGAGGCCTGCACCCGTAACATATTTTCGAGCGATTTTGTTGGTAAATAAAATCTCAAAAAATAAAACGGGACGGGAAATCTGCTTTGGACCTTGTCATAGAATTTATCGTATGGTCGCGGTGTGCCTCTAGCGAGGTACGTGACATCTCATTTCGTACACAAGCATCGATTGAAAAATACAAATATTGTAATTGCGCGATCGTCGATTTGTCAACAACAAGCGGTATTTGAAATTGGCATTTTTGACATATTTAAATTTCGATGTAAAGAAGGCGAGAACAATCTCAATATTTATTTAAGTTAATAGAAACATAATACAAATTTTTAAATAAAGAGCAGTATAGTATCAATCTAAAAATTTATTTTTAAATAAAGAACTGACTATTAATAAGAAATGATTTCACATGCCGCTTATTTAGAAAAGCCGATGTTATTTTGTTTACTTACAACATGATTAATTAAATGAGAAAGAGAAAGAGAGAGGAATACAAAGAATATAAAAATTAAATAGATAACGTGACAAGAGCTTGTGAGAAAGAAAAAAGAGAAAATCGATAACGGAGAAAGACATTGGCCTCTCTGATCTAGTTACATTCGTTTCTTTCTCGAACTCAAAGGCAACTTTCTGAAGAATCAAAATGGAATCAGTCATTGGAAAAAGTGTCTCCAAAATTTTTTAATGGAGCTTTGGAGTGGACTATATTTTAGTTATTTATATTATGAACAAGAAATTACAGTTAATTGTATTCTTTCATTCATTATCAAAACTTATGATAGCTATGAGACAGAAAAGCGTCATGCAATGTGTAAAATTTAACTCACGTGTATTTAGACTTAACTGTCGTTAGGATGCGCGATAAAATCACGCACTATTACGCGAGATCGTTTATTCGTCCTCCAATATCGGATGGAGAACTCGCGATACCGATGCCCGTGTTTCTCTTTACGATTATGGAAGACTGCGGTTATAAAGGAACTGCGCGTAAAAGCACCGTTGTAGATACGCAAGAGCTTAAAGATTACACGCTCGTTAATTCTTTCTGTGCGTAACCATCTCCTTGCGCGTCGCGTCTTCGTTATTTTTGTTATTTTTTTTTCTTTTTATGATGCGATCTCTCGGTCCTTTGTATCTACCGTTTCCACCGTTCTATCATAATCTGGCCCTTCATAAAGCCAGTAAACTCGCAGAAGCGCAGTTCGCGACAGTAATTTTTTTTTATTCGCAAAGTCCGCAGATTTTTTTTTTAATACTGCGACATCGTCTGATCATTAAAATGAAGCAGCCATGGTCGTTGGGGGATTTATAGACATATTTGCACAAGGTTTGCTATGATCACCGTAGGTCGGAATGAATTAATTCTAAAGTGGATAATAATTTCGTATAAATAATAAAATAACTAAAATAATAATATGCAAAAACATAAAATAAATTTGATTGAAAATCCATGAAGTATCGCTTTTCCAAGTTCAAGATTTCAAAATAGCTAAGAAATCGTTAGTTAAAATTATAATCGGAGTTTAAAATATTTTGTATACGAACTCGCCATAATTTACTTCTGACGTATTCGAAATAAAATGTCGGGCTCTAACACGCAGTGTGTGTCGCGTTAATATTTACGGTTGAATATTCCCTAAACGAATGACACACGTCTCGATGTTTCGTCGTCGTCGTCAGTCAATTTCTGCGCGGCCGTCCGTCACCGGAAGGCCGGCTGATGTTTCCCGAACAAGGGAAGAGGATTTATCGCGGTGTGGCCTCGTGGCTCCAGAAGACATACGATGACAATAAAAAAAAGAGGGACGGCTAACAAAGGGCGCAATGATCCGGCAATTGGAAGTCGCGAATTTCATATTTGTCGCCGCCTGCTGTACCGGCCATCGATTTATAATACCGTTTCTGTTGTTCGCGCAATGATAATAAGTATCTATGCGATAAGCTACATGAAAACTCCATCGAATTCGAACAATCAGCAAGTACATAATAAAGAGATAACAAAAATAATATCTTCTTCGACCATTGTTAATAACTGCGATGAAAAATTTTCGTACTGTCGCATTTTTCACGATGTAATTTCATTCAATTGAATAATTAATGCCTCACGGTCGGATTCTCTTAAACAATATCATACTCACGCATATAGCGGCAAAAATTTCTACATATATTAAAAATATGCAGATTAATAAAATTATTTAATAAAATATTTCAAATACATGCTATCGTATGCTATAAACGGTTTATATTAATTATATTAATGATAAATTAATCATAATATTGATCCATAGATTATATATTCATTGAGACGTAAAAAGAATTTTTATTTTTCCATAATATTTTACTTTTACACAATACTTTCAGAGAAGTTTTTTTCGTATTTTTAAAACAGTTTTTATATGTATAAAACGTTTTGACAGTGCTGAATTCAAATCATATTTCTCCTATTAGAGCATTTGCAAACATTTATTGATATTTAAAAATAAGTTTATCGATGAAAAACAGGATATCCAAGAGAGTTAATAAATTAACAGAAATATCCATTAAGTACTCCACTTGGCAAAGATCAATCGTATGTCTCAAAGTGGCGGGTACAGATTGTCGATTAACGAAAAATTGCGCCACGATTGATCAGCTAAGCAGAGATCCCATCTTAATTAATGTCCAACGAGGAGATCCCCGAGAAGCCATAAAGCTGCTGCCGGCCGGCACTAATGGCGAAGTAAAATGGAGCAGGCTTCCGACGTTTAATCCAATGAACGGGACTTCACTACGCTCATTACGTGTCGTCTGATAGTATATAAAGTAAGACCGGCTCGCGATCCCAGATAAACCGCGAAGAAATCGTCGGTTTCTCGACCGCGAGTCTCGGGCTCGATTAAACGTCTTCTTATCTTGGGCGCGCGAGACGCAGCTCGCCGAGGAACTGCCTCTTTGCATATATTCAGAAAATCGACAGGCAATTTATGCGCACTTTGCATGAACGTATGGATGATTATAAAAGAAATACGACATCGGATATGCATTAAATTCAAAATAATTTAAAAGTACACGAGATGCAAAGAGCATTTACTATTTATGAATACTTGCAACGCAGAGAGGATTCCTTTTTTTATTAAATACATCTCCCCTTTCTACAAATTAATGTCACTAGCTTGTTAGCGGTAACGAAACTCCAAATATATGTATGTAATTCAGAATTGCATTCTCGGTCGGAGAATCTCCAGCGTAAACAAGTGTTAATAAGTATAACCACATTAATGTGTACGATATTAATATGCGTGTGTATGCGATAATTTCGCGATAAAAGCTTCCGCATACGTGGGACAGCCGGCATATTTTTTAATAACGTGCCCGCGCATTACGCCGTTTCGTACGCGCGGGCATTTTTCGAGGTAGATACACGGAGGGATCAGCCATTTCCAGGCAGGTAATATCGCGCACGACGACAATGACGATGCGCCGAACCGTGCGGTAATGCAGCTCTAATTAACCCGGGAATTTGCATGCGTTTCCACGCGCGATCGCGTTACGCGACGACGATACACACTCCGAGAATTTATATTTTCATATTTCTCTGCTCGCGCGCCATCCGCCCAACATTTCCAACGGCGGCTAAATTATCGGATAATACCGCCTGCGTGAACAAGTCGCAATTAATTATGATTACGCTTGCGCGCGTATTTAACGTAAAGGGAGAAAGCTCTCGTAGTTTGCGCGCGTAAAACAATACTGATAAATCCCGTCGATTTTAGCTTTAATAACAATTAATAACAATTAAATATCGATTTTACTTTCGATCATTTTATCAGTTTTAATAACAAAATATTGTATAACTGTTTCCGTTATGCCAGGCTATATCATAAATATTAAAATAATTCGAATTCTTGTTATTATACGTATTCCATATTTCATGTTTAGAAATATTTGATATTTTACCATTAATAAAAATACGTGGTCAGAATAATTAATTCACAGATCTCGATAATATATATCCGCAACTTCAATCGTGATCTACGAAGAAAGCCGAGAAAAAAAGAGAAGTTAATATTCAAACAAACTGATGAGACGGGATGAGGTGTCGTCTAACCGCGCAACATCTTAAAAATGCATTTTTACATCGGCCGTTTTGTGCATCCCCCTCTTATCCCTTCCCGGTCCCTCTTCCCGCGGGGAGCCAGCTTGTGCCGAGATCTTTATTGCGTTTCGAAGTACCGGGAAGCGCAAACAAAGCGGTAATCTGTCGCGCGGGATGTTGTGTCGCTGTGTGCCATGTGCCACGTCGGCACGAAATTGCATTCCGTAGTAAACGAGCGAAAATGGCGAGAGAGGCGAGAATTACATACGTGTGTATGTATGTGTGCGCGCGGGCATGCGCGGGTGCAGTGGATGCGATGCCTGTACATCGCCCGGCGTCTTTGTACACACTGCAAATATTCGTGCGTCCGCGTACGTCTCTGGTCCGCGAACGGCCAACGAAATTGTGCGTGGATAACGCCGACGGCGCGTTTCGCGCCCCAGCGTCTCGCCCATCTTTGTAAACGCGTTCACTAAAAAAAAAGGGAAAAAGGAAAAAACGCCGGTCGACCGGCTTGCCAGCGTAATCGCTTGCGCCGCTTTAGCTTTGTGCTCACGCTTCGTCGCGGATTGCATCACTCTGCATGTAATCGAGGACGTTTGTGAGACGCCTCTTATGCGCTGTTCGCAACGCGGAATTTGTCATCCGAAAGAAAAAGAGAGGCAGAACGAGAGCGAGAGAAAGAGAGAATGGTTTACACGCGTCGTCATAACGGTATATATATATATTTTTTTTTTATTTATTTCTGAACACCCGCTTCCGCGCTACGGGATTCGAAGCGCCGATATCTTCGTAACCCAATTAAAAGCGGAACGAAGAGGCACAGATGCGCAATTATTCGCGAACGTGCCAATTATTTTTCCGGCCGCCTTCGCGCTCATATGTTTTTCTCCCCTTTTTTCCCGCCCCTCGGTCCCGAAGACTCCCATCTTCATTAAAATTCGAAAATAAAATACGGTCCTCACTTGCGGCGTTCGGTGGCGTGTAAAACTCGCGGTCGTATCGCCGCGAGGCGTCTACGTTATCGTGCTACGATTAATGAGCTTCGTCACAATTATCGGCGAAAACAGCGAGCGGCGGCGGGCGAATCGTTAGCGAATACGGAATTGAATTCGAATTGATTTCTGCGATAGGCAAAATTAAAAATAAAATCGATTTCGCCTATTAGCGTCGCGGGCCGCGTCACAACTCGGCATTTTTTTTCGTGTTTTTTTCTTCTCTATCAAAGCCCCCGTTCAGTCGCCCCGCTCGGTTTATCCTCGCGTATTGTCGCGCTAGGTTGAGTTTTAAACGGCACTATAATAGCACGTATTGGGAAAAACAGCATGGCTTATGATGTATCAAATATAGCTGTATCGTTTAAAGTTATACTTTTCTATGTTTTTAATTGTTCTCTTTCTCTCTCTCTCTCTCTCTTTCGTTTTATTTCTATTATTTATCCATTCTATTAAATATCTCTTAATTCTATTAAATTTATTTCTTTTTACTAAGATCGACACGTTGTCTTCACTGGCCCATGAAATGCCGCGTTGCCCTCGCTGAAAAGCCGTCGGCGCAAGAATCGAGTTACATCACTTACGGTTCACTTATTCAATCATCGCTCGGTGGTGCGCCGCGCTATTAAAAGTCGCCGAACGCGTTTATTAATGCAAATCGCTTCCACTCGGCCGCTCATGCGAATTTCCGGACTCGATTCAAGTTTAATCTTTGTGCGTACAATCAAACGCCCTTCGACAAAGGGACTCCGTCGAGGCGGTTGGAATATTGGCCGAGCACAATCGAGATATGCATTCACGATACAGGTAGTTTATAACAGTCGATGTACGTACGATCTGTGTGGACACGACAGCCGTCGCCGTCGTCGCCGTTGCCGTCGCCGTGATGTAAATCAAGAACAGTGCTATGGGCATTCGATCGAATTTCTGAACTGAATGCTCAAAACTATATACGTAAAGGGCCACAAAGGTTCGTTATCACGCGAAATTACCTGCCAGTCTGACAATTACTTCGTTCCGAGTTTTCCGCGCGACAAACATCGTGCCAAGCTAACCATCATAGAAAGGTATCGATAACGGAAAACATTGCAATAAGTTGCACTATCCAAAGACAGAAAGAAAGGAGAGGAGAGAGAGAGAGAGAGAGAGAGAGAGATACAAAGGTTTTTGACTACTCTCTTTAGCGATATTTGCTAAATCTGCTCCGAAATCGCGGAGACAATTATAGCAATTAACAATTCTAATTAATTTTTAAAGTGTACATAATGAATATAATTTATAATTGGCACAATCTAAAAATACATTAGAAATCAGTGCAAAGTTATTTAAAAAAATTAAAAACTTCCTTTTATGCACTATTTAACTGAACTCTCTTCTCTTTTATATTATTATTCTATTCTAATCTCGTGTTGCGTGTAGATAATATTCTCTCGGTACTTCTTTGAGGTATTGTGTGTGATTCTACTTCTACATTTATGAACGTTTGCATGAAACTAACCACCGGAAGCTGGATTGGAAAGTTTATGAACTAATTCTAAGCAAAAAACCCAGCGTCTCTTGCATGTTAGAATCAACGAAACTTCCGACCGCTTCCGTGAAATTCCCATTTCCGTCGCATCGGACTCTCGGTAGTGGTGTTGTGATAATTACGTTTGCCCATAGCAAAATTATGTTGTGCGAAACTCCATGCTCTTGAATAAACGTACCACATGTATAGAAATTCCGGTAACGCTGCCATCGGAAAATACGTACACGCCCGGTTGACGTGAAACATTTCGCTGATTTAATATTAACAAAGCAAACAAAAGTCGACGGACATCGAGAGCGAGGATAGATAGGTCCATCCGTTTGTCTTGTATTTATTTGAGAATTGACTGAAGGAAAATCGATATATATATATATATACAAGAATGGCTACCCTATTCTCTCCGCTTAAAGACAGTGCTCTTTCTTATGTACCTCCGTCAAACATTTCGTTTCTGAAATGTTTGTTCTTTTCCGTATTAATTTTTTAGTAGCATACATTTTTATTTAACTTCCCTATTTGTGTACTTTTTTAAAATATCCTGTATATTCACAAGGCAATCTTTTCCAATGCCTTTTCTCTTCGTATTTTCGTTACGGCTAAAAGTTCCCGACATGTTTTTTCCAATCACAAAGTATGTCTCGTGAGCGTCGTGTTTTAATGAAAGCGCACCGCGGTTCTTAGCCGTCGACGTTGATACCAGAGAGTGGACAGACTCATGAATAAATGTACCTGAGCCACACTAACCCCTGCGACAGGAGGGCAAAAGTGGGAAGGAGAATGTTCATCACACACTCGCTACTTTCCACTCTGTTACGTTGACAACGAGATTAATCCGATCGGATGATAACGATAGTTCACTTCAGTCAACAAATATATAAGTCGAACGGAATGTAAAAAAAACAAACATTTCTAGACAGTCAGGAAAGAATTAGATATCTTTTTTGACAAATTTTCAGTTAAACATTTTTACAAATTTCTTTCTTTTTCTCTCTCTTTTAAATATAATTTTAAATACTATATTACAAAAATTTACAATGCAAAATTTTCCTTGTAAAAAATAATGTTTATTATTGATAATCTTTTGTCGGTTATTAAAGATTAAATTTCTTGATATTTCTGGAGAGAAAGGAAGAAAATATTCATTCGAATGATACGTATTCGTCAAAATATATTACATTTCAAAATGACTGTCAAACAACTGTAATGTAGTCGGCGCCAAACCTTCTATGAATCAGATATTTTTCGAGACAAAGATAAAAGCAAGAGATATATTTAGAAACCGATTACTCATTTCAAGATTATTCAGCATTTTAGGAAATGGCTCGAATCCTGCAAATTTAATTCTTAAGAAAAGTACTTTGCGATCAATATTACGAATAAATATCAATTTATAAGGATATTTTTTTCAACATAAATTATTGCATATTTTAAATACTAAAATTTAAATTATCTTAATTGTACATCATAATACAAGGAATTAAAACTCACGATTTTCCTATTTATATGAATATTAGAGACATCGCATTCAAATGCATATTATCGTAGCGACAAATAAGAGGCCGATCTACGCAACTTTGGCACAAGGCGATTCGGTAAAATATCAAAGTGAATGGCAGGCGCGTATTGTCGACCGTCCGGGCGATCGATTCTCAACGAAACACCACCGTCGGCCAGGCATTGGTCCAGACGGAAATGCCTGTCAGAAACTTGGACCGTGTAGGCTGCTCCGTATGGAAATGTCGAAACCTAGGCATTGTGCGCATATGCGACGCCGACAATAACGGGCGACACGCGCGCGCCGATTTTCATAACAATGCGAGAACATAGTTTTGCTATTAACCTTCGGCGTTTCGCGGACTTGCCGACCTCGATTTGGGAAACTACACATTGTTCGCTCGAAAGGCTCGTTACATCGAATCGCTCGTAATAAATAATTCAAGTCTGTCGTTTTTCTGCACATTTTTTAAAGTGCCGTTCAATATAAAGTAATTTTTTTTAAACGCGAAAAATGTGTGATATTTCTTTCTCTTCCTATCGATACGATGCGATATTACATTTTTCAAACAAGATAGGGATTGAATGGTCCGATTGGAAGTTTAATGCTCGCACTTTCCGGCCGCTCGCTTTTCAAGAATCCGCCATCGTATCGCCTCTCTCGACGGTGTCAACTTCCCCTGTACCTTTCTCATCCGCCACGGCGACAGTCGTTTCCATGGAAATGTGCGTGCAAAATTTGTATCCCCGGCGCAGCTCCGAGTTGCCGGGGAATTCGAGAAAAGCTCTCGTTGAATTACGAGCCACTAAAGAGAGGCTCCGTTGCGAGTCGTTTCCCACCCTCCTCACGCTGTCTTCCGCCCGACTAACCCCTTCTTCAGACGCCGCGCCGTTCCCGCGCGAGTCACGGACCGGGGCCATGTATCCCGGTTTGCAGGTGCAGGAAAACGAATTTCCCCAAGAAAATACCGGGGGTAATGGATACATCCGCACCGCTGCCTTGCGTTCCACCACGGCCTAGAGCGACGCGCGCCACCCCCTGCAACGACGCTCGCGGATATACACTTCGCATTTTACTTTAATTCCACGTCGTGAGACTTTATCGTGCAACGCGGATTAGGTCACGCCGTAAGCTTGATCTCTCGTGCCGAATATTGTACATGCGACGAAATCATTCTTAAAACAATGGCTAACGTACGTGAGATTTCGGAAAATGTAACGCGAGCAAGGTTTTAATATAAAAATTAGTATCAAATTTATACTTTTTAAATTTTACACTCACATCGCATTTTATTATATATATTGCAGGCAAATCTATTTTTCGGATATACAAGAAGCGCCTCCGTAGGTTACATCTCGGATTTCAATAGAAGAAGATATATAACCGTAGCTCCTCTGTAGCTCCCTTGTTAAAGGAATCTAACAGGCGAGAAACGCAGCTCGGAAAGAAATTGAAGATTGTCTCGGTGCTGTCGCGTAATTTCGGTTGACGGAAATGCGAATATACGCAGTGACATCGGGGTTAACACAGACGTACGTAATTTAAGTTGCTGTTGTGTCGAAGTTTCTTTGTCACCAGAAGAGCCGTCCGATCGAGTTATCGCAACCGTGCGTAGAAATGGAAATCGGGAGCTCTCGCAACCCAACTGTCGCCTCTCAATGCTCCTGCGTATTCTGTACACCGTTGCTCACATGATTTTATATCACGGATGTACGTTTACGCGACATCGGAATAACGTCAACGCGAACTACGTGTTCCTTGGAATAATCAATTTATAGCCTAGATAAATTGATATGATAATATACTGTTGGTTTACACGAGTCCGTGGAAACCAGATTGAATACAGATTGTTATTTCTTAAAATAAAAAATCGTAGAAATACGCAGAGAATTGTATAATGTTAGTGCAGTTGGGGATTTAGATTTCTTTCGTTCTCTAATTTAATTTCAATGTTATCACTATCGTTAATATAAGTCCAAAATTATTTCTTCAGTTTCCCAAAAATACTCTTCTTCAAATCTGGAACAATCTTAGACAAAAAACTGTTTTCATACCATGTACTCATGGAGTAAGGGCGATGATGCTAATTTCTTCGAGATACCCTATTACCGTCCGTCTCGTAAAAGTTCACGTTGGCGATGATAACGGATCGAAAAGGGGATGTGCTGAGGTGGGACACGAGGAACTCGGTGAAAAGTAATTAGATGAAATTGGAAGTGGCAATTAACGAGCGAGAGAGGAGGATGGAAAAGCGAAAAGTACGAAGATTTCGATTAAAGAGACTATCGTCGGAGATACTTGCATCTGGGAGCGAATCTTCTCTCACGCTGATGGCGAATGACAAAAGTGATTGCACTTATAAATGAGAGCATGGAAAACTGAAAAAATAAAGTGTAGATAAACCGCATACTTACCGGTTTAATATCTTATCACTTATTAACGAGACATTCATAAAAACCGTAATATTCAGTAGGTGATTTACGAGATCGCTTATAATGTAAGCCACTGAAAATTTCATAGCCACAGAAAATGAGACGTTGTATAAATACATGTACGTGTATGTGTATACATATGTGTATGGCTTAAGTATACAGGCCGAATGATCCAAATTAAATCCGGAAATGCATTGAGACCGGCTTGCACATGTTGGACTGGACATCTCAAAGCAAGAAACTACTGGCAAAGCCAGCTAATTCGTATGTCATCCACATCAAAAGACTTCGCACGTATATGCGCAACTGCGTATTTTCGAAGGAAATAGACCAACTCGACTTGGTCATATGTAAAATATAAATTCGTACAGAAATAGTGATGCGCAATATCGTTGCTGTTATTTTTGACATATCGACTCCGGACGGAGTTATTTCAATCGGAGAAATTAGCGAGAGCGATTAGCTTTCAAATCGCGAATAATAACGTTATCAGAATTATCAGTTGTACGATAAAGCTCCGTTAAGTTAGCATTTTACGCGCGAATCACCGTTGAAGATCGTCAAATGAGAGTTTGCGAAGAGCCTCTTTGGCGAATGAAAAGAATCGCTGAAAGGCGTGTCGAGATTGCGACGACTGTGTCCGAAACTGAGTTTGCAGCGAATTGCAATCGCCGGCGAGAGAAAGAAAAAGACCTTCTTGGAAACACCGTGTGTTGATAAAGAGCAGAGGAAAATGTCAAAGACACTCCCTTGAATTAACGGCTGGTCTTCAAGCGGAAATTCGTTTGGAGCTTGGCACCTCGAAGCGCCCTTTTCGAGCTAAAGATTTTGCAGTCCACTGACAAACGAGATTTAAGGATTGCTATGTAAGCCGTGATTCGTCATTCAAACGAATTACGAAGCGTGAAGACGGTCGTAAGTACAGATAAAACGAGCGTACGATGGAATAACGTCTAATTGTCCACGATGGACAATTATATATCAAGCACTGTAGATATTAAATATTTCTAGATATTTTCATTAAGTACAAAATGTACAGTTATATATATCTTCATTGCACGATAACGAGGAAAGAATGATGTGTATACAGTCATACAATGGTATGCAGGTTCGCGTGACGATTTGTTACCATGACTATCGATCAAACGAACCGCTGTACCAAGTACCGAGACGCAATAATATTATTGTTGTCGGCCGCATTGCGGTATTTTCGCTTGGAATTCGTGTCGTACGTGTCACCGAGCAATCAATTCACAGCTACGGGGAACGATCGCACGGCGCTACCGGAAACATCCCCGCTTTTTTTATCGCTCTCCGTTAACTAGATAACGCTCCATAGCCTGATCGCAAAGCATCCGTCCACGATCGACCGATTGCGAGGCGGAAAGACATCGGGGAAGCAGAAGCGGAAAAATACAGCTGTCCGCGAATTTCCCAATGATTTCCGCTAGGACGAGTCGCTATTTGATTACCGCATCGATTCGCTAAGCTTGTCGGCGCATGTAAAATCCGACATTGCTTCGATTAACTTTCATCGAGCTATCGGTACCCTTTCACAGACAGACATCAGGAATATCGGTGATACCGAGATAAAGGGTAGAGCGTTCAGTGATTTCTGGTTTATTGATGTTTAATGCGATTATGGAATCTTCGATTTTGCACACATAGGAAAAAGTCGCACACAAGTTTATCAATTTACAGTTATTCTATCTAAACTATCTTCCGAATCTAAAATCTAAAATTTATCTTCTGAATTGAAAGTTTATAACCGTCTTGTGTTCGTATTATGATAAACATTTTTACTGAAAACCATAATTTACTATATTTCTGATTAAAAATTAACTTCTCGTTTAATCCTTTTTTTAAATAATTACACGATAAATTATAGTCTTTAATTTTATAAAAAATATTTTTAGTAACTTCAATAATTTTAGTAATTTCAGAAACCAGGATTACAATCAAACTAAAATCTGAACAATCCGGGAATGTCGTAAAGTTTACCAAAATTAACCAATTTTTGCTGAGAGAGCAAGAGTTGTGTTGCGCAACGTAAATGTAATCAAAATTTATATTGAATATAATCGTGCCCCGATCAAACAAAAATGTATGCAGTATCGTCGAATCGGCCGCGTCATCGAAAACGATAAATTCTCCATCGGGGTGAAGTCGTGCCGCAGCGAGTGGTGCACTCAGAAACTTGGCAGGCAAGCAGTCTTCTCTCTCGTTTTTCCACTTTTCCTCCGACCTCTTCGCCACTTCATGGCACTCGAGAGAGCGTATAGAAAGACGAAAGTCAAACAGACCCTTTTGCAGCCGTGGCAAAAACGGCTTCCGGGAGAAACGTCGCGGTAGTCGCTGATTATCTTTGATCTTCAACTGACGGGAACCATCGAGAATCTTGTCAGTCGTCATTTGGTCGGCCAAGCCGGCAGAATTTCGAAATACACTTCGCCATGTATTTTTAAGTAACTCATAAATCTGCGCCGGCCTTTGGATTTTGTCAACGACTATCAATGATTAAGGAAAAGAAAAAAAAAAAGATTTTAAGACATCAAACATCTGTTCTGTCAGATGACGTGAACGATGATCGATTGCTGTCATAAAGTGAAAGAATGACTCGTACATTTGGAAGATTCTTTGCGTGACCTAGATAACTGTATTGACAGATACAAGTTTATTTACTCTAACTTTCTCCCATATATTTCTGTCGGCGTTTATTTATTCAACGCCTATTTATTATATTAAAAATTAATTAAACGTCGTGTCAAGTGAAATATGGCGCAACATGCAAATACCATCACAGGTATAGTCAGTCCGGAGTATAGGGAGAGAGCGGTATGTCGGGCGACCGAGTTAGTCGGCGGTTTCGATGAGTTGACCACTCGAGCCCGAATATATTTGGACACCGACCGGCGTACCGACGTACCGGTCCTCGATCGAATTACCCGCGATTGCGAAGTGTCGTCGATCGGCATTCGAGCATTCGGCATCGACAATGGCGCAAGAGCGATTAAGTTGTACGATTGTTATCCTATCGCGTAAAAATGAGTATCACAATAAATCGTCTACTTTATAGTTTAGGTTCATCTGGTGTCTCAAAGATTAACTTGAAATCGTATCGTATTAAAAAAATATCTTTCAGCTTTTACCACTACTTGTTCACCGTTGTTACATTATATATTTTTCTAACATTTACTGTTCACTGCAAAATTTGATTCAATAAGATTGAATTTATTTGAATTCCTTTAAATTCTTTGTATCTAAAATATCTAAAGTGTGTAATAAATAATGTAAAATTGTTATTACTCATAGCGTGACAATAGGAGTAAATAAATCGGGATATATTGTTGCATTTGATACGCTTCTCAGTAAAAAGTAGTAAATATTTGCGAAGCCTTTGAAACGCTGACATGCAATTGATATTTTTCAAGTTACATTTCATATAATACAATATATATACATGCATGTGTGTGTATGTGTCATTTACGCGGTGCTTTATAAAGGCAATCGCAGTAATGAAAATGTACGTCCCTACATATAGTTCCGATCAAACTTTGTCCTCGTATTTTCAGTTTTCGTCATTTGAGATAAATCGAGCATAAATTTCATTCAAAATACATGCGGAATAACGTGTCAAAGATTGAAAATGAAGCAGCATTTAAACGCGCGTTATTTGATACGAATATTATGGGAAAAACTGCTATTGTAGTCACTAATGTAAAATTTTGATATGCATCCGATGTTCTGATATTGTGATGAAGAATTCTTTCCAAAATCCATTTCATGAATGTTAAATGAACGTGGTTACAACTCAGACTACTAGACATTAATTAATTAATTTACTGTATACGATATAAATAACACATCTTTACGATTATAATTTTAAAAATGCGCTAAAGAAAAAGATTACTATATGAATATTTAAAAGGCTAATCTAAAACATATCAAACATTTTTCTTCATTCCATTCATTCGCAAGATAATGACTAATGGGATTTAACTGTTCAAGCCAACATTGAATCGCAACTATACGAGAGCTTTGTCGCCCGACGATAAAAGAGAAAAATGCGGTCTTGGGCAAACAAGAATGGAAGTTTTCGCAGAATCGTATTTCATGTACTCCAGTTCGGTGGCGACGAACTTCGATTAGAAAAATCTCACTCTCGGCCGTGGGACGTTTGCATTCGACGGCCGAGCGCTTTCGAGGTTTAACGTCAAAAGTTTGCGAGCCGCAACGGGCGAGCCGGCCGCCCGCGATGCCGTAACACAAGCCGGATAGAACGGAACTCGGTTACTACGAGATGGCATTTGACACGAGAGAGCGAAATGGACCTTTAATTGAACGATACACGACGCGTGGAACGGACGAGGCAATTGTTTCGCGCCGTTCCGGAAACAAGGGGTCGCTAACGACCCGGCGAGAGAGCGCATCGCCGTACGTCATTTCCCATTCGACGGCGAAATTTGCGGTCACGTAAATACTGTTTGCTAGGAGAGTTCATCGCGTTGTAGAGCGCCGCCGAACTACGACGGTAGTTTGATCTCGATGCGAGGTAACGCGCCGCTCATTTCCATCCTATTGACGTATTGTTTAACGGCTTGCGATGAACTTTGAGATTTGCCTTTCGTTCGCGAGACGAGGCAGGCTAATGACAATTAAACTGTGGATAAAAGGCTACAGGGATGATTGACGATTCATTCCGAAGCTAAAAAAAAAAACCGAAAGAGGTTGCTGTCAAAATTATCTAACGCTACGGATGACTGCGAATTTCGATTTAACGCATCTTCCCGTCGTAACTATTGTAATTAGTCTTATTTGTATAGATTGAGATTTCAATTAATGGCACCGAGCGTGCGATGTACAGCCAATAGCCACGTTTGCCCGAGCCGGAAATTTGTTCCGCCCCAAGCGTCATCGCGGTGAATGATTCAATGAATATCGACTGTTTCGCGGTTCGTATGCGGGGCTACCGATAAATTATCGGTTGCCCCTTCCATTCATTTAGGCTCGCCGTTTGTATCGCGGTACAATTTTAATTAAATATACAAATCAATCAGTACAAAATATCATTGTACTCGACATATCAATCTGTAATTAATTTTTCCGGCCGAACTGACTCTAGAAAATCACGTTGCATAATCGAATGCACTTTTCTG
>VBVR01001099.1:0-30543 GCA_011638315.1 Tetramorium parvispinum | reverse complement strand
TATATATATATATATATATATATATATATATATAAGTACAGAAAGTCTGCCCGAACGATCAGTGGCAAAGGTAACGCAGGAAGAGGGAGCGCCCTGAAGATCTGAGAAGGTCCAAAGTGATTCGACGATGTTACCAAAACCAGTCGATGCCATCGAAAGATCGTCTTTTCTCCAGCAACGCAGCATCATGAAAGAAAACTGCATAACGCTTTTGTGAAAGTGCATCCGTAAACATTGTTGTATGCCGTAAGGATATATTTCACATTAAGCGTTGTAGTATTTTCCGCAATGCGCACGTCTTGGCACGTATAAATGCTTTTCAACTCTTGCTGATAATATATATGCATATCTCATAATTGTGAAAACGTAAAAACGTGCAATCTGGATCAATAATTGTGGAGAAAGAGATCTCTTAATTCGTAACTTGCTCCATATTTTTACTGCCCAATGCTTTTCGCAATGCCGCAATAGTATTTGGGTCAATCCATTTCGGAGTTGCAATTTGCATCCGTGTCAAGACACAGACAATAAAAGACATAATACATAAAAATTATTAATATATAATTCAATGTCCTAAAATGTCTTAAATTAAGAATCCTTCATTATTCTTAAATTAAAGATCGTTCGAACGATCATTGTAATAAAATGATTAACAAATTTGTTAAAAGTAATGCATTTGTTGAAAATAATGCAAATGTTATCTCTTATAGTGTTACTTCTTATAATGTACGCCTTCGGTTTTGGGTACGGATCGTTCACGCTATTTTCCTATAATAACTATAAAAATATTTTATACAAAATTCGAAATAATTAAAATGGCTTGTAATAAAAATGAGATGTGATTTGCATATATAATAGCATGTAAATTGTTCTTAATATAAACTACAACTGAATGCATTAATAATATCCACCTTGATATTAAAACCAAGAGAGTCTTAAAAATGGCACTTAAATGGCATACATAATCAAATTCTAGCCGTAAAAAAAAGAATAATAAAATAAATACATGCTGATAACTTTGTTAAGTAGGATATCTTCACGGCCGTTTTCTTACTTTCTCTGAGATAGTAATATTGATGTTAAAAATGAGAGTATTTTAAACAACGCGATGTCATAAAAAAACATCCATTATTTATACGTTCCTTGCAGCTTCTTTTATATATATTATATATATATATGTTTATATATATATTGTATATCACGTATATATTATGTTTCTTTAGTTCTTTTCTTTAGAAAATCAAATCTCGTATGAAATAATATATTTAAAATTCTCATTTTCTTTGTTTCCCTAATCAGATTGTAATCTGTGTCAGAAAAGAAGCTGCAAACATCGAAAATGTAATTTTCTTATTACACCGCGAATCAGTTACAAATGGTGTTCTCGCAAGCGTGAACGAACCGCTAGCATCTTCAATTCACATTCTGAACGCTCGTAAATAAGTTTCTATATACAATATTGCCAACGTCTAATGATCAACATAAAGGCGACATAATCCATATGCCATATTGGCAAAGAGTTAAATTTTGCTAAAAATCGATTTAGTCTTAAGCACAAGAGGTTCTTGATCATCAAGATTTTTGCCGATTCTTTGCTATTAATTTACATAATTAAAAACTATATGTAAGAATATCTAATCGTTTCGGAAGTATGCTGCCTTTATTTTCATCTCTAGTCAGTGACTTTATTTTTCGCCAACTCGAGTTCTCTTCCTAGCTATTGCGCATTATAACGTAAACGTGTCGGTAGTGTATACACAGAAGTGGGCAATTTAACATGAGTCAGCAGCGAAGTTCGACCGTTAATAAAATCTCGATCGTACTACACATTATATATCTCGAAAGAGGAACCATATTCCTTTGTTTTTTTCTTTTCGCTATTTATAAAAATAATTTGAAGCCGCCTTGAGGGGGTAGATGCCTCTTAAAACTACTTGCCCTATGCTTGGGTGAGCGCGTACGAAACGTTTTCCCTTATTAATTGCATATTGAAGAGCTGCGAAAAAAATTATGGGTATTCCTGTGTCATTCTTGTTACAGTAACGAGATATATATCGTTAGATAAAAGATAAAGATACTTTTAAGTAATCCAAATTATAAAAAAAAGTTATATCAATTACACTAATTAACATATAAATATTAAATAATAAACAAGATAATTTAAATATACGATTGAGAATGTTTCTTATCCCCTCCCTTTTTCTTTTTTCTATTAATTTAATGCATCACATGATATCCACAATTTTTTTGCACATTCCCACAACTTATAAGAGCAGAGAAAAATCCTATATGGGTATGTAAGTCATGTTCATAAACTTGTTTCTTATGGATTTTAAGATGTATCTACCCCTTAACACAGAATGATACCGCCACTGAGCCGCTGCTACTGCGGCTGTGGTGGATTGTGCTGAAGGGAAGGTTGTGGACCCTAAAACAAAGTACATTTTATTTATACATCTCAACGTAATCCTGTTTGTGTTGTGTGAATTTAACTTTGACAGAATCTTACAGGTAATGCGGGGAAGGGCGGTTGGGAGTGCGCGTGTGGATGAGAATGCGGATGTGCTATGTGCGCTGCAAGGTGGCCTGGTAATTTCGGGCCATCTTCAGCTTTCTCCTCTTCTCTTCTTTTTAAACACGCAGCTTTCGGATTAAGGTTCCGTTCTAAACAAAGAAAGACAGAAATAGATTTAAACACATACACATATTTATACAGATAATACAGTACAATCGTGAGAAGCAATGTTGGTACACGCACCTCTGACTTGTTGTTCGAGTGTCATTATAACTTCAACAGCCATGTTGAGAATTCCGAGCTTCGTTTGAGGTTTGTCCGTCTTTAGGTGCGTCATACACATTCTACCAAGTTCTTTTAGAGCCTCATTGATATCCCTGATACGTATCCTATGGTAGAAAACGAAATTAAGCGTGTGCTAATTTAACTTATTAAGACGAGAGAATATCTTCTTTAAGTTCCAATGTCAAAAAATATGGAATAAACTTAATTACATACTATATAAAATAATTTCGTAATAACGTTACATTTATCTTTCAACATCTACTTACACACTCATCGCATTAAGCAATATTCTTCTCGTATATTTACGGTAAAAAGAAGTTAATATAGCCAAGCAAAATTGTGAGAGAAACATAATTATATAAACGTATATAATTTCATATATACTTTGCAATTCTTTATCAATACAAAAGCAACTGTGTACGTATGTGATAGGAGTAAATTTGTCATGCACACATATATATATATATATATATATACATATATATATGTATATACCAGAACATGCCGATTTCGTGAAAATAATGTGTATGGGGAAACATGTCATTTATCTTCATCGTCATCGAAAAATACTTTTAGTATTTATGTTACATTGTTATGTCACATATACATAGAATACGGGCCGCCGTTACTACAGAATTGTCATATCACTGTGGATTAAATAAAATCTGTTTCTCTTCTTCCTTTATGTCCGTATATCATTGATCTTACCTTTCCCTAGCGTTATTTGCTTGCCGCCTCTCTTTCTCCCTTTGTGCCTTCATGTCGGGATCATCATCCTCGTCCTCGGCGCTCGAACAACAGTTGCGCAATAACAATACGCGATTAATCACCTGGCTTACGTCACAACTTACTCTAGCCTATATCGCTTAAATTACCTAACGGCAATCGAATTACTAACATGAGAGACACGCGCGCGACACAGTCGCAAATTGCAAGAAAATTGCTTTTGACTTGCTGGAGTCTAATCACCTAATTGTTGTTCGAGCGGATTTCGTATACATATATATACGTTTCTTATTGCAATAGACAAGCGATATGATAATGAACACACGCAGGTGGTTTCATAATTTTGAAATCGTGGATAACGAGTAGGTTACGAATTTGAAGGCCCGTATTCCTTGCACAGAACAAACAATCGATGGCGAATAATCACGTCAAAGGATCAGTGATCTTTCGGATTGAAAAATGCAGATCTTCTATTTTGATGTTGCTACCTAGAAAATTAGAGAATGCAGATGACATCTATATAACTGTCGATAAAAATCCTTTTTCAGAATAACATAATTTTGAAGAATTTAAAAATAATCATCAAAACAATAAGAAAATAAAACAGTACATAAAGAAATAAAAATATATAATCAACATCAAAATAGATATTTAATTAGGAATCCTATTGAAAGATCGATAGCAATCGACTTTGATTTTAAAAATAATGACAATTCCTCATAAAAATTCACGTGACACGGGTATGGTCAACACACAGTTTATCAAATAATACGACATGTTCTTTCATTTGTACAAAAGTAAAAGAAAAGAATGCGCTTGTGGGGAATAAAAAGAGAAAAATCTATACAACTGAGCAATTTGATGCAACGTTCAGTGATGCAGAATAAGTGCGGAATGTTCTAAACGTAGTGGCATGCCTAGGGACCGAATCGCAGCTGAATTAAAATGAGACTGATTTGCAGGTACGCACGAGAGAGCTGTCAACATTACATTCTTGTCTCATCTCATTTTTGTCCTTAACCAGAAACATTTTAATTTCCACGCCTGAATACGGGCCTTATACAGTGCAACGGATGTGAGGAGGCTTTCGGATTTGTGGGACACTTGTACTTATCTTGTGACAAAGTCGTAAACATGCCGCGGGTTTTTCCCCCGAATATCGTTTCATCAATTAATCACCTCACGGCTTATTATTCGTTCACAAAATCGCCCCTCGTTTCTTTTTTTTTTTTTTAGGCATGCATACGACTAGGTGACACAGGAACTTTCCTCGGGAAAATGTACAGCGGAGTTTCTTGTTTTTTTTTTTGTACGTTACGCTCGGCGATGCGGAGATACGTACGCGTATCATCCGTATCGTGAGCGACATTTACAACATTATCAGGATTGTGGAGGGACAAAAGGGATTTGTTTCAAGATGCAACGAAGTGCGTAGTGCGTGTGTTCACTAACCTTTCACGCACGTTGTTGGCCTGGCGACGTTCTTTCTCACGCACCGCTTTGGTGCCAGGATCGTCGCAGTCTTCATCGGCGCTCGAACAACAGTTGTTCAAAGACACAGCAAGTTAGTTCGGGAATATATTTTCGTAGATCGGGAATTAATTCTAATTTCAATTTTCTCGATTTTGAAGGAGATTGTCAAAATTAATATGTGCTTTATTTTTCTTTTTCAATTTTTCCATGAGACCCGGAGCGAAACGAAACGAAACGGACGTTGGATACGTGTCGTTTGCAGTTTTTGTTTATTTTATTATAGTCGCTTGATACGTCTAATTCATTGAGGAATTTATTTAGGAATTTGTTTCTTAGACATTTGTTTCAGATACTTACTATCTGCGCGATCGCTTCGTTCCCTTTCCTTGCGACGTTGAGTTGACTGTAGCAGCTCCGATCACCCCAGCCGTGAGCTCGCTGCTCGATGGCTTTGTCTCGCCGCCGCTACTGTCGGGCGGATCTTTCCTCTTTTCTAATGTAGGGATGTATTCTGTTCATTATTAATACTGCCGTGTAACATTCTTAGGAAAATCGCATTGTTATATATAATTTGTAAGGCAGAAGAAACCAGATTTGTGTCAGTCTGAAGTGTGCTTTTCTTTTCTTTTCTTCACAATTCCCAAGTTTTTAAAAAGCAAACTATGACAGTAGAGTCTCATTCGAGCATTATCGGCAGATTATCTGATGTAACCGCGGAAAAATGGCACGGGTTTACCCGGAAACGGAGAAGGAATAAACGCGGCCGACCTTCGCCGAAGACGGCGATCACGATCTTCGATTATCCCGGAGCTTTAGGCAAGGAGGCTTAGTCACGAAACCATGAAAAGCGTCCAATTAGGAGCAGGAAGCGCGCTTTAGCGGGATTTCGCTCAACCCTGATTCAACCGATCGCCTTAAACATTTTCGGTCTCTTTCCTTCTTTCGATTAGCTCACGAATGCCGTGAGTGTGTGTTTCTTTAAAAGTCACAGGATAAATTAGATGTACGATTGTGCGAGAAAAAAAATGCGATCACTTTTAAATCGCGCTCGATGACGCATCGCAATCCGGACTGCGAACGAAACGCTCACGGTGCAAACATTCGCGCGATCGAATCGTATGTCCTTAAAGGATTCAAGCTACTCAGTTCTCAATACGCTCCTTTTCGCGGAAGTTTTCCCAGATGAGGTTTCGCGAGAAATTTCCACCCGTACCTACGGTACAAAGCGCGCAAACAGTTTCCAAATCCGCAAGAATGTTATGCGTTCTTCCGATCAACTAATGTAGGGGATCTCCTAATCCGTAGTAAAAGGATACCAAATGTTCCCTCCGACGGCATAATGACTCCAAGAGCGCGGGAGGCCGAAAGGAATGGAACGCAACGAGGCGGAAAGAGAAACGAAGAGCGAGAGATAACCGAACATACTCGCGGGAATAATGCAGGCACGACCGCCGGACAGCAAAGACTTCGCGTGATTTATCTAATATTTCCTTATTCGGCCGCGAGTCCGTTGTGTGGAACACCTGGGGAGCTCCTTCCCTTTTCCCTCTTCCCTCGCGGGAACTCATGGGAAAAGTGACTGCTCGATGATGCGACGATGCGAGAATAGAACGTGATCGAAAGAATATGCCGTAATCATGATTCTTATTTAAAAAAAAAAATCACCGCGTGTTTTTAACACGAGAATAGCTGCGGACAGAAGACCGTCATCAAGTCGTCAGAGCCTGTTATGGGGATCGCCGCCGTGGTTGCGAGCTGGTTTCTCCTACATTGCAAATTATATCGCGATTCGTCTCATACGTCACTTCGGGTTCAACTTACTGGCATTCGTCACGGGTAACCTTTCGATCTTGATGGAACCGTCCGTGTCGGGCGTAGGCGTAAGACCGGGGTAGGAACCCTGAGGTTGCGTCACCGTTACCGCAGGATGTGGACTCGTCTGGAAAGGATGTTGGTGCTGAGTACATTGCGGAATAAGAGGGACGTCCCTCGTAATTGGTCTTTATGATTCGCCGCTGATCGGCGAGGCTTCTTACCAAATGATCCAGTTGCGGTGGTGAGGTATGCGAGTACATCCCGCCGTGTGGACCGACCGGGCCAAGATGAAGGGCCACTTGACTTTCGGCGTGATTCCTCAGTACGTTTATGGCATCGTCTAACCGCTCCTCCATCCGCGTCCCCTGTACCAACAGAATACCAAAAATTCGACTCGATTACGCGCCGGTAGTTCTAGATTCTCTGCTGCCTCATTACGATTATTATTTGAGGGATGCTATAAGGAGATGTATTTTTCCTTAGATTTTTATGATTTATTCCAGAAAACTTTCAGAAGGAAAAAATCAAAGTCAAAATTGAATTTTTTTTCTCACGTCTCTAGGTCTATATAGAAAGATAGAAGTTCTGCTAATTGAAGAAGTAGATCTCGGAAGAAAAATAGAATTACAAGAGTATTATGTAAAAGGAAGAGTCCGATTAATTTAATTAAAGGGTTTAAACGCGGGTTTAATGCCGACTGATTATCGAAACGCGTTTTTTTTTTGTTAATAGAAAAGCTACGATTATACATTGTGCACAATGACAACCTCATCACAATGTATAATCATAATTAATCGAAAGCGTAATCAGCAAAAAAGTGCAATGGACATTTTTGGCATTTGTCTTGTGGCGTAAAACATGCGTAAAAGAACGTGGAAAAGGAGAAAGAGAGAGAGAGAGAGAGAGAGAAGAACGGGAGGGGAGCGAAAAAAAACTGAAATTCGGCGGTCCTCACCTCGGCGTGGTCGCGAAGGAAGCCGATGGCATCGTCTAGCCTCTGCTGTTCAGGCGCCGGCTTCACACACAACACCAACGCAACAACAAAACCAAAAAAAAAAGAGAGAGAAACAACCAAGTCAACACAACGTTCACAACAAACAGGGCGGAATGAATAAAAAGTATGTTTGTCAAAATGAATAAGAGGGAACGATAAACTTAATAATCCTTTACGCAAATGGGGGGCGGGCGGGGGAGGATGTAAATAAGTAGCTCGTATAAAGGAAGCACACAAATGGTGATATCTCGGTGCAAACGCGATCATGCACTTTGTGCAATCTCAATGCTGCGTGATTATGTGCGAATAGCGACCGTAATCTCTCGTAATAAAAAAAAAAAAGGTAAATCTTTGACACAAACAAGAACGAGAACGATGACCTTTCTTTACTTCCGCTTGTATACCGTTCCTCCACTGCTCGTAACAATCCTCCCCCACCCAAAAAGAAAGATAACTGCGCGCGTGATAATTGATAATGCTGTTGACGTGTCGCATCAGCGTACGTATGGCGAAATAACGTCGGAAAAACGGTGAACAGCGCTTGTAAAAGTGAAAAATTGTCCCGTGCGTGTTTCTGAAGCGGCCAAAATTATACACGCGTCCACGGAACCTTTCAACAATGTTCGATCGATTATATCTAGATAGACTTCTACATATCGCAAAAATTAAGTTAAAAAGCAATTATCCCGGAAAATTCGTAAAATATCGAATCTTCTTTTACTTGATTAATTGACTGTAAATAATTTAAAAATGAACAACCGTTGAAAAGATCCTGTGTGGCTTTTGTGGGGTGGCCGTGAGATCGTCGTAATTAGTAACCGTAACAAATACAAGATAATATCTCGATACATACCATGTGAATACCACGATTGGGATCCGCCGTAAAGTGCGGAGATACTGGCGCGGCTCCAGGTGCCCAACCTGGTGCCGAGCCGGTTAAAGGTGGTGGCGAACTGACGGGCGTAGATGGATTACTGCTATAACTGGATACTGATTGGTCCGTGGGATAAATCTGTGAAAAACGTCGCGATAACGACACGTCGTGACATAACATTACGAACTACGATCGCCCGAATCATCCGCGAAGTGA
The DNA here is from genome assembly GCA_011638315.1 of Tetramorium parvispinum. Lineage (NCBI taxonomy): Eukaryota > Metazoa > Arthropoda > Insecta > Hymenoptera > Formicidae > Tetramorium > Tetramorium parvispinum. Next base: position 21,645 of record VBVR01001099.1, on the reverse strand, counting down.
CGTAGCGTCGTAAACTGAGATAATGTATCTAAACGTCGCGATAAATATTACTTCAGATTGCGAAAAAAAAGTCTCTAGAGTCTAGACGCTACATAAATTATTCGGATTATCCAAGTTCGTTTTCATCTAACGGATAATGTTCATTATTTTATAATGATTTATCGTTGTTAAATATCTTTTATGGTAGACATGCAAAATCCCAAAAATGCAAAACTAAGACACTGTCTCGAAAAGTCATCAACTAAATAAGACAATATTCCAAAAAATGATGTATAATGCCACGTTCCTTAAACTTTTTTTAGGATTACAATTTTTCGGAGCATTATACAATTTTTCAAATTTCGACACTTTTTGGGGGGATTTTGCATGACCATCTCCTTTACTCTGTTAGCGAAAAGAAAATTGGATAACGACTAAGACATACTCGGGTGCTTACGACGGATGCGAGGGTCTTGCCGAGGGTGTCCTCCGTGGTGGATTGCTGGTTCGTCGTGGGCGCAGTGTTGGGCGCGGAAGGCGCGGTCGTCGGTGCACCAGGACTATGGCTATATTGCAACGATGCCGGCGACGGCGCCCCTGTGCCGCTGTTCGCCGCGACCGCGGCACTACCCCGGAATGTCGACATTGGCGGCAGGGAAGCCGCACTGGTCACCGCCGAGCCCAGGATCGGCGCTGCAGATTCACCGTTCGGCGACATCGCCGAGTATGCCTGAAACCGCCAAGCGCAAATGGTTCGGCGCTCGGTTCTTGTGGTAACCGTCTCGGGGCGAAGTCGTGGGAACGCGCGCGAGCGCGTCTTCAACGTTAATTATCGAACTTGCGTCTAGTATGTTGGAATCTCTGTCGTAGGAGGAATTCTATAGACTTATAGGAACGTCGTGTGATTTGCGAAACAGGAAGATGACGCGCGGGCCGAACGTATTATCGTTTATTCGCTGCAAAAGCATCTCGTTTTTTATCCTCGTAGATTTCGTCGCGGGAGGGACTTGGTGAGAGAGACTGCAGGATGTTCAGGGATTTCGCAGGATTTCAGAGGGGGATGTCTTCGCTGCGGGAGCGTGCGTGCGTGCGTGCGCGAAACGTCGGATTGATTTATCCCGTGTAGCTACAAACGATAAAGGTCCCCGTTACAAGAATCCCGAGTGATTTCCAGGAGCCGCGTGGCGCTCGGTGATTTGTACGATCGCCTGAAGCGCGTCTTTCTGGTCATAATGGATCGCCTCGACCGGCTTTGATATCGGACACCGCCTGAGCGTGGGATAGCGCTCTCTCGCACCTACTGAAATCGCTCGTAAAAGTCTAATTTTAAGCCAGCGTCGACGCTCTATGGAGCGTAGTGTATTTATCAACAAATTAGAGTGGTCGAGGGGGGACGCCTACGGACGACGTACGCGCCGCGTGTAAAACGTCGCGCGATCTCGACGCTTTCACGAAGGAGCGTAATTGACGAATATCGGCGGGCGAGACCGAGGGATTTTGACGGATTGACTAGAAAAACTTAGAGATATCCAGCGAAGAATACCTCTTCTTTGATGGACGGCGTTCTCGGAAGATGGGTCATTAAACTGGAAGATCGTAAATGTTTAATCTTTGGTAGCCGAAAGAAATCTTACCGCGTGACGCGCCCGACTCCATCCTTCTTCTGGACGCGCTCGCCCTAAATCGTACAACATCTTTACGACGTTTCTTGTCATATCACGTAGGCCAAAAGATCTCGCTCTAGCTACGCGAACGACAATAAAATGGTTTGTCTTACAGTCGTTAAAAGTCGGGCTTTATGATGCGAGAGCGCCGGAAGTTTACAGCGATCTATTATATATATATATATATATATATGTAGATGGAAGGGTAATGTTTTAATAAAAGTAACGTCGGGGCGATTCCCGATCGAAGACAGAATCGCGGATCGCGACGTCATACGCCGGAGGCAGAAGCCTTCCTCTCGTTGTCTCAAAGAGAGAGAGGCCGCCCGGGAGAGGTGCCACGAAGAGGAGGATTTCGTGGTAACCATGAACGGCGTAAATCAAACGAAGGCTGCACTTGACTAGAAACACGGAGTAGCGGGAGGGTCGGGGCTATATATAGACGCCAGTGAGTCATTTGACGTTACTCCGGGGTACGTGGAGCACTGTCAACAGTGTCTCTCAACCATGTCGAGACGATGAAGAGAGAACGCCCTCTCCCTCTCCGCTCTCGCGAGCGCACGCGACAATCGCGACCGGGTGGTCCGAAATAAGACAGCCAGAAGAGACCACCAGCTGGCCCGTCGGATCACGCTTGACGAGGAGGATTAGAGTCGACGCCGATTGGCCGGAGAGTAATGGTCCACCGAGAAGCTTGTCCTCGAGACGATCCGATACTTCGCGCGAATTCGCGAGATCGGAATTTATCACATTCCGCGGAAAGGCATCAACCATACGATAAATCTCCGAAAAGCTCGCGTATCTGTGGACGTTCTCGATCGAGAGCGTCGGAGAATCTCCCGGAATCTCGCACGAAAAGAGTGCATTTCAAACGGCCATCCGTCCGATTCGAAAATAAAAATTCGCGAATTAGCGGAATTGCCGACCGCGACTGATCGCGGTGAAGTTAGCGCGCGCGAGTGGTCCGACTCGGAGAGTCGATCTTTCATCGTCGAATTCAATTTTTACACGTCGATTACGCAATCGAGGTCTCGTCGAACCTCGTGATTTTCGGGGCAGAGAAAGAGAGAAGCACCGAGACTCCGCTCGGCGGGCACATCGATCTTCCGTAGCACCGAGATTAGGTCGCCCGCCCTTAGGTTTTAATCTGCCGACTTCCTCGTCGAACACTCACGTGCACGACGGTGCAGAGAATACGGGAGAAGGAATATCCCCATGTCTATTACGAAGTTCCAGAGACGTCGCTCTCGCGACGGCGGCTCCGTAGAAACCAGCAGCCGAGTCACGCGTGATTGATCGTTTCTTCGGGTTCGGCCGCGGCAAGGGGGATAGTCGGGGGGGGGGAGGACAGAAACGAGAGAAAGGAAGAGAGAAAGAGAAGGTAGGAAAAATCACTTACCATGGGGTCGTGGGGTATGTGCATAGGATAGGCTGGCTGCGCCAGGTGAGAGGCAGCATATCCACTGTATGGGGGTTGGACACCACCGCCGCTACCCGTCCACGGGTCACCGGGACCGGGTCCTGTAGTATTACCATCTGCAACAAGAGAGAGGCGCGGTCTCGATCAATCGTGTGTCATCCGATTATTATTCGAATACCCGAGATCTAAATAATCGATTCGGGGCATTCAAAAAAAGGGGATCTGAGAATATATCTTAATAATAAACGGTGGAGAATTTTACGATGTTATTGATGAAGACCTTTCACTTTTCCTTTAGACACAAGCTAACATCGACTCGTCGTGAACGTAAAGATTCTTTCTCGCCCGATGTGAAGTATCGCAATGTATGAAGCCTCGTCGAGATTCTACACCGGGCACTTTCTACGTCATTGGAGCGAGAAATAAATAATAGAACACGTGGCGTTCGGCGAGCAGAGAATGTCACGCACGTGCCCGGATAATGGGCGTCCAAATCGAATTAAAATGCATCCTCCCGGCGTTTAATCGAATTTCCGCCACTCGTCAGGCAGTCGCCTTGCACTCCGCTCCATAATGTTTGTACAATTTCGGTCGATTAACACACGACGCCCCGACGACGTTTCGCCTTCGAACACGCGCCGCGCCGCGCCAAACTTCCTAATCAAGCGACGATGTCATTCCTTCCGCAGTAATTATTTCGAGAACGAGTATCCGCGGTATGATACAACTTCCCTGGACTTTCGCCAAGTCGAAATTTCGCGCTTTCTAACGTCTCACTCGGTCCCGGGCGTCGTTTGCGGTGGAGGCTCGCGTACACATACATACACATACACACACCTGGTATAAGGGCCAATAGACGCGGTACCCGGCGCGGACCATTATTTCAGTTGAAAACAACAGCAATAAGCTTCGGGAACGTATTTCTTGATACTTTTGCTTGATATAATTCCCGTACCGGGCGCTCCTCGTCGAGAAAACGGAAACTAAGCCAAACTACTCGGGCGTTCCTACCAACTACCGGTGTTCGATGTCTGATAAAACTTTTTCGCCCCCTCGTCGTTGGCCTCCCATTTATAAGCCATTCCGGTCAGCTACCGGGTGCCACGAGCGCCGACACGTATTTCGAAAGCGTACTTAAACTGCTACTTTTCTCATCTGATCCATAATAACGAGCCCTGCGGCGAAAACTTTGCCGATTTCATAGATCTATCATTGCACGGATCGTCTGAAATATTTGCATATTTAAGCACGCGGAAGTATACGGATCATTCGGTTCGCCAACAGCGATCTTTTTATTGCTCTACACTTTTTATATATATAATTCGCAATTTAATCAAATTAAAAAGCGCCTTGTTATTTTTAAGACTGTTTCAGATGTTGAGTCTGATATACAATTTCCACCGATTTTCTACACGAGTCCGAGCATCCGCGAAGTATGGAGCGTGACGGTGTACATCGCACCTGCCTCGCGAGATGACGATAATTTTTCAAAGATCCGTTATAATCTACAGAGTAAACCGTAAACCGCGATTACAACGGTGTAAAAAATCAGCAACAGCTCCGACTAATAGAGCAACTCGCGCGACACAGTAATTATCGGGCAACGCGCGTAAATCAATTTTAGCGCAGCGAATCGATATTACCGGGTGGTATCGCGCGGCGAGAGGGTGAGTCACATCAAAGCGACTTTTCGCGAGCGACGAAAAATTATTAAAATAGCGGGACTAAGAAGCCACGCGGCGCATCGATAAATGTTCGTTGCGACAACAAAGTAGCGCGATATTCGCCAGTGGCCAGCGCGAAGAGAGAGAGAGAGAGAGAGAGAGAGAGAGAGAGAGAGCGAGAGAGAGAGAGAGAGAGAGCGGGCGGCGGAGAATTGCTTTTATTGGCAATATCTCGTCGACGAAGTTTCCCCGTGGAATTTTTTTCGACAGCGGCGCGCCGGATATATCCGCGCGAAATCCAGCGACGAACTTCGATGCCCCGCCGCGCCGCTTGAACAAATAACGAGATTGTTATTGTTTTTACGCGCGACAGGCAGAGCGGCAAATTTTACGAGCGAACGTTAAACAGTTGAATATTAGTGCGCTCGTAAAATCCCTTTTATCGTCCATTCGGATCGTTATGCGATTTCCAAATGATATATACGTACGTACGCGTACATACACACACATACACGCGCGTCCAATGCCGATGGCTGCTGATTTGCAGATAACGATCGATCTATCGAACCCTCGCGGAGCTTCTATCTCGTTTAATTACATCCACATCCGACGATATCGATTATTAACAGATAGAAGTCGGTAATCTATTTTATAACTACTTTCATGAAATTAGTAATTGATAACGAGCCTCTGTTACTACGCGCTGTATTTTCGTTCGTTATCTTGTGTCTTGCCCGGAGATCTCGAGAAATCGATGATTCATCTGACGAAAAACCGCTTTTTCTTATCGGAGTTACTAAAATTATAGTGCAGGTGTATATTCTGATTTATCTTATTTTTGTTAATGTAGCTTTCTCGCTTTTTCGCTTACCGATGTAATAGGAATCCGCGTAAAGGGCACCCTTCGGCGACGTGTATCTCGGCGAGTCCTGTCCGAATTCATCCGAGCCATACTGCAACAGAAAGATCAAATGTTTATCATTAAAAGTTCGTTATTAAGCCAGGGATGCGTAAGCTTAGAAAACGGGGGATTCGTTCGACGCGCTGCTCCAAAGCGGAACCGCCGAGCGTATAATTTTCTCGTCGCGCTGTTTCGCGAGCCGCGAAACTTTTCAGTGACTTTCAGCGTCGACGTTTCAGCATTTCTGGTGTAATGCGAAAAATTGCCGCTGTAATCGGGACGACACGCGGAACTCCAGCGTCGACTTATTGGGCAGAGACCGGCGGCGGTGTTGCATCTCCGTTTCTTGCGACACCTTGGTGCATTGTATTGTAGCGCGTCTCTCCATCGATCTTACGATAGAGCCCGGTCGACTATTACAACACCGACCGACGTCGTGGCTCGTAGCGAGAACAGTCATTAATTCAGCGACGTAGACGCGCGAGAGAGAAAATCGGTATGATGGAGTCATTAAACGGCTACACGCACACACATGCGCGCGATTATCCTTGCGCAACGCGTGCATCAATAAAAATCTAAGATTAGGTCGTCCTCCTCGATCCAATTAACGCCGTCAATCTTCATAGGGACGAGCAGAAGGTTCGATCTAACGATCTATGCCGTGCTCTGACAACGCGACGATTTTATTTTTCACAAGAAAAAGAGTCGAGATTGAAACTTTATGTGTTGAAAAGACGATGAAGAAACGATGTAAACGATGTAAACGAAGAAGCGTTATCTTAGGTCTGTGAAAATGCAAATTTTTACAAAATTAAGATGACATTTGATTATTTACAATTTGTCCATATTGGTCATAAATAATTTTTTTGTTCATTTTGCAAAAAATTAAAATAGACCTTCTAAGTGCTGATGAAATTTTTTTTATTTTTAATATTTATTCCAAGATGAACAAAAAAATAATTATTTATGAAAATGTGAACAAATTATGGATAATTGGAGGTGATGATAAAACTTTATTTTTAATTTTTTTGCAGGCTAGAATTATTTGTCAACAAATATGGATAAATTGTGAATAAAAATGCCATATCATCAATTTGTAAAAATTCACACTTCGAGGTGCCATGTTCATAAACTTCGTCATTTTGTATCGACGAGATAGAGATCTGCCCGATAGATATACAGTGCTCCAATTTTTAGAACGCGACGAAGGCCAGGGAGTAAGATGATAAATTAATTATTAGGTGCTCATTGGAATCGCTGGTGTCAATATAGAGCTGTACATCGAGTGTGACGTAAGACACCGACGATAGCGCGGAAGCAGTTTCGCGCGCGATAAAAAAAATCTTCGATCGTCTAACCCGATATCGCGCTCCCAATCATTTAAATTAAAGGATAAGGCGCGCTATCGAGCGAACGGCGTTATCCAATATAACTCGATTACTCATCCATTATGGACGTTGGAACTACGTAGGTCGGGAAAAGTTCTCGCCGAAAGAAGTCGCGGACCAAGGACGTGGATTATGCGATCGCGAGTTACATACAGAGCACTCGTGCTCTCGAGCCCCAAGTTTATAGATTTATAGACTGACGCTTCTCTCTTTCTTTCTCTCTCTCTCTCTTTCCCTCCTATCTCCCTCTCCTTAAACCGAGAAAGACACCAAGATAGAGAGCTTCCATGTGGAAAGAAGACAATGTAGGAGGATGACGCGCGGAGTGTGCAGGCGACAGGGCCGGGATCTATCGATCGTTCCCGGCACGAAGGATACGGATACCAATTGAGGAACTTCGCGCGGTCCGCATTTTCGATAAATTTACCATTTTATAGCTGCCGTAGTCCGTGTGGCAGACAAACATGCTGGCGGCGGGAACGTGTGCGCGCTGATTCGACGATACACCTCGGCTCCGTCCTCGTACGCGGATATCGCGTCATACAGGGCGGCACATTACCAGCACCACCAGCACCACCACCACTACAAAGTCACGTTGATCCGGCGATGAGCGGCAGAAGTTGCCGCGCGAACGAGAGGAAGACGAAGCGGAAGAAAAGGAGCCGGCCAAGTGGAGAGAAACGAGAGGGAAACAGCTACGTTTTACAACCCCTCGTCCCAATTTCTCTTCTCTTCCTCTCTCCCTCTCTCTCTCTCTTTCTCTCTCTTTCGCTCTCGCTCTCGTCGTGATATATGTTAAAATATTCCACGGCACTGCTGCCTTATCCGCCTGCAGCGCGCCGAAAACTTTCGCGCACGATGCCGGGACCACCCTCCACCCTCCCGTGCCGTCCTTCTCTCCCTCGTCCCGCTTTTCCAACACGTCGAAAAGTGCCGCGCGCTCCACGGAGCGAGGGCGGCGGTAGAATAAACTTCGGCCGCTAACGCGAGGACTATGGGGCGCCAGGCCGAAATTTAACGCCTTCTCCGGGCCATGAAAGAATCGTACAACTTTGCCGACGTCGAAACTTCGCAACTACGTTTACGCGCGGAGGACTCTCCCACGATAGATCGATAATCGTGAGACCACGTGCGAATCTCGACTGGCGAGGGTAGAGGTAGACTCGCGTTGACTCGGCTCGACTCAACAACGTGAAACAATACCGAGCGACGCGGCCGACTACGCGCGACTGTCGGCTGCGGTATCGCGCGTTCACCAGCGTCGATCGAGAGCCGCGCCGGCCGAGGTGGGAGCGACGCGCGACCCAATCGTCGTGGCGCTCGCACGGACGCGCTTGCGGTTCCGTGAAAGAAGCGACGCGAAGGGATCTGTTCCTCGTGATATCTCCGAGCCGTGCTGCCGCATGGAAGCTCGCGCGATAAGCCGGTCGGTCTGTCGCGAGCGTTCTACGCGGAGAAGCGCGCGTTTCTGTTCATCGGCTCGACTCCGAAGCTGAAGACGCGAACGATCGCGTTGGCGGCCGATCCGTAATGTTAGCAGATACATCTCGATTACAAACAAAAAATAGTATATGCTCCGTCTCTCTTTTTCCCCTTGCGTCAATATGATATAAAATATGAGATTAGAGGAGAGAGAGGGAGGGACAAACGCTATCGCTGACATACGCCTGACAAATGAAATCGTTTTCGAGAGCGTGCAGCGCTGGCACCGAAGTATCTGGCAGAGATAGAGGGCAATCGCGGCCCGATAAAAGTATCGCTTTATCAGCGAAACCGGTCGATAACGGCCTTACAAATAAGAGCATTTCTTCAACTAGGAAAGGGAGGTTGAAACTGGTAACTAATGACGATATGCTGCGCTGTATGAATTCTGGTCCCATTAATTTAAATGAATTGCTTTGACACCCGCGGTCAAACACGGAACTTTGACACAGTCGACATTTTAATACATCACGCTTTTCTCCTATCTTTCAATCTTCGTTTCTCCTCTTATTCTTCATGGTCGTGACAAATGATATCTCTGGTAGGAAATAAATGAATTTAAACAGTGTATGAAAATTGATCGATAAATTTTGAACAAAACCCGATGATATATATATATATATATATGTTCATTTAACGAAAAATTTAAATTGTTTGTTGTATTTTAATAATGGGGAGAAAAAGCAGACTTTTTTATTATTTCATTTGTACAGATCAGCATTCGATCGCTAAAGGTTTACTTAATTTTTTTCGATTAGCCGTGTATCAACGCGAAATTCGGCCGAACGGGCAAAAATGTTTGCTAAGCGTATCGCGCGCGAGACGTCGTTCGATATTCACGAGCCGACATCACTAAACGGACCATTAAATTATTCACCGAAAACCGTAACGGCCACTTTAACCCGGGCCCGCTGGACCACGTGCGCGGGCACGGCGCGAGAGAGACACCGCGTGTGGACAATAATTCACGTTTTATTTCCTCCTCGCGGCAGGAAAGGAAAGGACACGCAATGATAAAAATGTCGCCGTGGTCGACGCGGCGGATCAGAAATCTTAATATGTCGCGGTCGGACGTTCACGGCGGTCCGTGGAGAGTCAGCGATTTCCAGCCAATATAAATGTCCTACATTGATTTAGTTCTCTCCCTTCCTATCTCCTCCCCCCTCTCCCCGATAGGTCTTACGATCTATCGAGAGGGTGAGACGGAAGAGACACGGCGGTGGCCGGCGACGCGAGAGAAACTCGGACTGGACCGACCGAACGAAAATGTCTCTGTCAGGGAAATTAGCCTTCGAGGATCTGAAATAGGACAGAAGGGTGCGACAACGCGCACCCTCCTTGCGAGACGGATGTTATGAAACCTTCGGAAAATTGAGCACGTGATGGCCACCTCACGTTCTCGATCAACTGCGTCGTCCTCGTCGTTCATCCCCCGCGTATACTCCGGAAATTTTACCAATCCATACTCGTGATTTATATTTCTCGCTTCACTTGACTAAACTTTACACTGTACGAGGCCGATATGCAAACTAACTTAATCATTGTGACCTGTCACTTTGTAATTATAAAAAAAAGAGAACATTATACTTATACATCCCAAACTAAAAACTAGAAACATTATAATAATGATAATTAATAACAAGGTAAAATAAAAATTAAGAACAATTTCGCAAATTAAAACACAATAATTTGAACAAATGCAGAAAAAATTCTAAAACTGACTACGAATATTTTCTTCTTCATGCTCGCTCTTTCCTATGTTCGTTATTAAGTACACGTGGGCGGAAATGAGCTGAAGGGTAATCAAGACGAGACGATAAAGAAAGAGAAGGAGAGAAAGGAAGAGGATAGGGGGAAGATGTAAAAGGCGGAGGGTCACTATCAACGAGATAATGGATCGCCGATTATCCCCTTATTAATTACTACGGCGAGACGTTTACCTGTCGAGAAGCGAGTAGACGAAACCAGGTGCCCCGTCGAACGAAGTAATGAATTTTTTTTCCTTTTTTCGTCGAGCCGCTGGATCTTGGAAATTCCCATGAAGACGTCTATCGCCGAACGATCTCTTACCTCGTAGAGGATGTCATGGAGAACGACATGGAAATCGATTCGACTCGACGTCGCTACTAATTTTCGGTGCACGAAAACCGGATTTATTATTTTTTCGCCCGAGCAGACGTCTCGATAATAAATCCACGCGTAATTGGCAAATCGATAAGTCTTATCGTTCGCGGAGTCGTTTATATTCGCCACGCTATATGCCACTTTTTCCCCTTTGTCGGTATAATGGGTTAATGGCAGAACGTTTGTGAAAAAAAAAAAGGAAAAAGAGAGAAAGAATAGATGTAACGGTCTTTGCAGTTAATGAGCCCCGTGTGTCGTAGATGACGGCGAGATAATTTCAGTCAACAGCCTCACGTCAGGTTCCATACGCGCGTGTACGCATGCGAGGCCGGCTCGTCGCGTCGCGCGTGTTGGTAATCCCCCTCACAAATTGCCGGCGTCACGCAGAAGTACAGCCCGGCGATATCCAGCAATAGAGAATAATTTAGACAACTCGAAGCGAAATTTGTCCGGCCGTGCGATAAGAAGTACGTTCGTCGAGCAAATCGATACGTACGCCGCCGGCTAAGAAGATTTACTCATTCTGAATATCCACCCCTTTTCCATTTGTTACTTCTTGTATCGCTTAATTATGGCACTACGAGTCGCAAGTCGTTTCGTTCGCTGCAAAATTTTATGTGCGTGAAAAATAAAATTGTCCAACGAATTATTCGCGAAGAAATAAAATAATAAAATATTTTTCTGTTACTTATCGGTTTTTAATATTAATCGCAAATTTATTTTCGACACTTGTCTATTCAATTCTACAGCTAAAAAAATTATTTGCAAGGACTTTGAATCTATTTCATTCGGTATTTACGTAGTTAATGATATCGTATTGCCACCCTAGCTTGTTGGCATACTAGATGCTCGTGCAAAATCTTAATTCGCGACGATAGGGGCGCTCATAAGACGAAGAGAAATGTGGGAACTTATGGCTCGATAAAAGCTGTTTAGCACGAAATGGTAATGACTGTCTCTTCTTTTCTTAAATTTATGCCTCTTATAGTCTTCCCCGTGTGCCACGGGACCGCGATGGGTTCCCATGGCGGAGAAGCGGGCGGCCGTAAAGGAAATACCCGTAGATGGAATAGGCATGTACACGACATAGGACGACTTCCGGTTGCGCCATTTCGAACGGCTGCCAGGAATTGGAACATCTTCTTTCCGAACGAACACTTGCACTTGTTACGAAGACGTCATGCCTTGAATAATCTCCGAAGGCGAAACTGAATTAAACACATATGCTGAATTATGCAATAACTTCGGTTACGTCACGTTAACAATGAAGAAACATTAATATCCATTTCTATGAGAAAGAACGTTCGAATATTCCAAGTTTTAACATCCTAAATATATATCATAATATACAAAACATTTGTGTATATTATTTTTCTATATACTGGTTTTCTACATACTGGGGTACTTTCCGTTACTCGAAAATTACCTCAATTTTCTTAATATTATTTTAGCCATAATTTGTATACTGAGAAGAAATTATATTAATTTATATAGCTTCTTGGAGCTGAGAGAAAAATTGTGATCTTAAATGATGTTATATCAAATCATCCTCATGTGAGAACCTATTAAGAGCTCCAATTTCACAGAATCGCACTTATCGTATCATTGCGAGCATCAAGATATCGCAATCGCCGAGGGAACGACCGAGGGAGAGACGAGAACTTGGGCGAAGCACGGTCACGGCAATATTTGAGATTTGTTTAGCAGACGTTATTTCATCCGTCACCCGATCGGATGTTGTGCTTACGCCGCGGTATTGAAGACTTTGCATTTATCTAACCGAAGAGAGACGATAAGAAGTCGATTTAGACGATCAAATTAAAATTCGTCTTATCGGCTATAATTTTGTTGTACATCTCATGTGATAATTGGCTCTTATACTCCACGGATTCGATGGGGTTGCACGATCGTGCCCCATAAATTGCGAGACGCGTGTTATTATTGAAAACTACCGCGATAATTTATTCGCAGAATACGTTAAAAGTTGACGTCTTCTGGCCGCGCGGTTACACTGGAGGACCGCGCGAGTCCATGGTTTTTGTGGGAGGATATTTTTATGCGCCACGCTTCGGCACGCCATAATCGTCGGATGACTAAACGCGCAGCCGCGTGTAATTTTCGCTGAGCTGTCCCGAATATCTCCGAGACAAAGCGGCTTCATTTAGATACAACGTCGCGTTTACGGATTAATCGCGGTCGAGAGGAAATTATATGCGTTGTCATCGAGTCGGGCCAGCCAATTGTGCAAATAGAGAAAATGTGATCGAGATATTTCGATCAGATCGAAACAAAAATGTGTGAATTAAGAAGCGATTCCGTTGTCTTCATGTCGTGAATTACAACAATAAAGTATTTATGAGAAAAATGAGTTTATCTGTTCGCTCGAAGGTCAAAGTTCCTAGAAAAATGATGAAACTAAAAGATAAGTCGGCGAAGTAATTTGAAAGTGAAATGAAATATATCGTTTTCTTATAAAATTTCAATTAAAATAAGACTATTCCTAAATAATAAAGAAATTTATTCTTAATGGAAAGATTATCGCTAAAATTAAGACTGCCTGATTTGGAAACTCTATAAAAGTAGAAATTCTTTTATCCGATTTAATACGATTTCACGAAACAACACGAATTTCATGCGAAGATGAAAAGATCTGCGAAGTTGGCAAAATGCAAATTTTTAAAAAATTGATGATTTGATTATCCACAATTTGTCCATAAATAATTGTTTTGTTTACTTTGCAAAAAAATAAAAATAAATCAAACATACCAATTTTGTAAATTCACATTTCGGGGTCCCAACTTCCTAAGCGGCAGTAAAGACCTCTAAAATACAAATCTTCTCAGAACAGGGCGATCATCGCGGATGTGTAACTGGTCGGCCGGGCGGTCCTCGTTCTAATTGGTGCCCACTAATTGTTAATTATCAGTGGTACCCACCCGCGGAAACCTGATGTAAGAGGCTTAAGGCCATTTACACGGGACGAGTACGGCACGCCTCCGCAAGCGTTACCAACACCGATCGACGATCGCCGCGCCGTCGGTTTACAACGTTATAACACACAGGGCAGGTGTGCATATGTAATTCCGTATGGATGCCACCACCGTCAGGCAGCACCACGTGAAAAGAGACTAGAGATCCGCGGCGGTTTAATTATTTATTAGGCGTATCGTCGACGCGCGTGAGAGTACACATCGAGTGAGAGCCAAGACAAACGACTGCATAATCAACAATTAGCCAGTTGATACGCACTACGTGATAATTTTTTAACAAGCGAACGCTATCTACGTCTGCACGGGCAAGACGCGTTCTCTCGCTTTGTCTATTGTTGTCTCGATCGCTTGTGTAATTTGTGTGCCGATTAATAATCAGCCGCTGCAAAACTTGGTCACTCCGAGATCAAGTATCATCGAATTCCAAAGAGACTTGTTGCTCGCAAAAGTAAAAAATTTATTCGGAAACTTTTAACCACGCTCAAAAATTTACATTGTAAAAATTTGGAGTTTCACGTTTGGAGCATCTTCAAATTTATCTTTCTTAAATTTGCTTGTTCAATGACAAAATATCACTAAACATAGGTAACGTAACTACATATCACTATTATTAAAACGAAAACTATTGATAGCAAAACAGGCGACAATTCTATTACAAATTTAAGGAACAAAGACGCGCTAGAAGAACTCGGCCGCTTATGTAGATACAATAGTTCGCGAGGAACAATGAGAGAGCAGGCGAGCGAGCTGGGTTTTCTTTCTCGACTGCTACACCGCGTCGACTCACTCGACGAGAATGTGACTTGAGCCCATGTAAAGTCAGACCGCCGCAAAAGGATCAAATCCGCGGAATCGGTCTCTCTCGGTGAGCCACAATAACGAGTTCCGCTTGCTCGCCGCTTCTCTCGGATCACCCGATAGAGAATATACATCGAACGCGTGCGTGTTGCCATACTACACCATTGGAAAAGAGGAAGAAAGAAAGAGAGAGAGAGAGAGAGAGAGAGAGAGAGAGAGCGAGAGAGGAACCGAGTCACTTCTCGAGAATGTGATTTAAGCCCTCGCATAAAAGACGACGTTGCGCAGAATTACAAGCGGCACGCAGTTCCGTCGGTCGATAGGATACGTCGACAGGAACGGAGAAACTCCTCTCCCGCGTTACCGTGTAGAGAATACTGAACGATCGCCTATAACCGCGCGACCATTCAACAGAGATGTTGGCTTGGACGTCGCGAATCGCAACGAGATCCGCTCGCATTCCTCTCGCGTGACCGCGAATAACGTAGTAATGTCAAACTCGAGACAGGACGCGTTACAACTACTGTAATGTCGTTATTACATTGCTATGCGTGTATTAAATACTGAGCGTAGAAGTGCGCTAACTCTATCATGCCAGATACGACTTCGTTATTTCAAGTAGACATCGGAAATTATGGCTTTAACAATCTAATTTTGTCCTGTACACAAAGCCGCGGAGAATGCGAGAGAGCTACCGCTAACCGCTTGCGAAATCACTATTCATGTCACTCTCGAGAGAAAAGAAGAGTGATAGAGAAAAAGTGTAAACAGTCCACTTGCGTGATCATTAACGCTTTTCCGTGACCGACAGCTCGTTAGAAGCGTTTCGTAATTACAATTGCTCTCTCGGCATGTTAACTAGGCGACAGAATGTCTTTCCATGTTTGGCCGAACGCAGCGATATCTTCAAGGTTGCCGAGCATCATGGTTCACTTATTAAACAATCGAGAAATTTACGACGCTAAAAATTTACGGGTCCGGCGCGCGAAGGAAAATTTGCGCGATCGTCCTTGGTTGTTAATTCTTACGTCGTAAAATGCAGGAAGCACGAACGAGAATTTAAGCTCGTCGGAACGGCAGGACGCGGGCAGGGCGGCGAGAAGCAAATCCGCATGAACGAGGCCAAGATTACCGTAATGGCTCGCTTTACGATTACAGTTATCGAGACGGAAATCTGCGAAAGCCCCGACGCGTTAACTGCGGAAACCAGTCTTGAGAGGCCGCAAGCATTCGTCCTTCGAGCCCCCGAATCCTTCGTACCTTCTCCTACAAACGCGTCGACATTCGGAATTATCCGGTATTTAACTTCACTACGAACTTCACGCTTGCGTTTGTCTTCTCATGCTTTACCCTCCGAGTTTTATTTTCGTTCGACCGCTAATGGCTTCAATTAGTATTGCAAACAGGCTGGCGTGGGACAAAGGACTTAAAATCTAAAGTTATTTGAAATGTTTGCTATCGTAAAGGGGATATATTGGCCGAACCGGAAGAGTATCGGCGTTCCTTTTTACGGAGAATTAAAAACTTTCACAACTTCGCTAATTTTTACACCATAATATTAAAGCCAATTAGAAAGAGTTGCAAGAAATGAGAAAGGCGAAACTCTACAAGGAGAACACATATCGCGTTCAGAGTATTTCATATATTTCTTTCATAGATAATCTCTAAGCATTTATATATTAATTCTCTTGCACAATTACTTTTCGCCCGAGACTCGTAATTAGGCAATTTTTTATACATACTCCGGCGAAATTTTCTTTCTTAAAAGATCTTGAAAACATTTAGCTTTTTCTGATTTCCCAAGCCCATAATTACTCAAACGCCGCGCGCGGTTCGACGGCAGTCATAAATCTTAATGTCGGCGTTAGATAAGGAGAATGTATCTACGATGCGTACAAAGGTATCGCAAGGCACTTTAATGATCTCACGATCTAATTAATATGATTGTCCCGACGATGTGCATCGGGATACTTCTTGAGATAGAGAGAGAGAGAGAGAGATATCGAGTGAGAGCGAGAGCTCTCTGCTCCTATTTATTTGTAACTCTGGTAATGGAATACACCTGCTAGAATTAACGACCGTAGTAATCAATTAATTCTCATTAATTGAGAGAGAGACAAGATACATACGCCGGATGAGTTATGATTGAATCGCGATAACGGGCTGTATCCGCTTACAGTAAATTAACCGGATGCTCGACCACGATGATACGTCGCTCTTCCGTCGAAAAAGAATTTTCAATTACGTACCGACAACAGATATCGACAGCGCGACATAATCTGATTCATCAGCGCCAGCTGATTTCCCGATTTGTTTAAAATTCTTTCCTCTATCATTGTAAATCCTACCGCGAAAATTTGCCAACTTCCCTCAGTAAGAAGATTATTCCTGCCGAAATAATAATAATAGATAAAAACGAGATGCGAAAACGTAAGCGGAAATGTAAATAGCAGACGGATATCGGCGAGAGGCGAGGGACGGGAGGATTCTTGGAATTCCGTGGAAATATTCTTTCACAGGTGGCGACGGTGGACGGGACGTTCCCCTTCGTGTGTGCCTTTCGTATGCAACCGTGACCACCGCCTAATACGCGGCGCGGCGGCACATACTAATTAGCTCTGCGAGCGAAACGCGTCATGAATACAACTCCACGTGGAGAGAGAGACAAATATTAGATACGAGAGCGACGAGGTGCTTGAGGCTAGGTCGAGGCTGGGGGCCTCGAGAGACGCTTCCTGTCACAACCAACGCTACCCCGGGACTGAATAACGTCTCTCGCTTTCCCTCGCGATTATCAGGAAGTCGTGTATCGCTGTCGTATTTTGAAGATAAATTTAAAAAGTTACCCCTCCGGTAACTCGCCATAAAGTACAAAGTGTGATAAAAGATACGGACCAACTCGAAGTCACGTACAAGAACTAAGTTAATAACTTCTTTAAGGGATTAAGGGATTAAGGGTGTTTCTCCCCTATAACACGTGTTCGAGTCGTAAACGCAGTGTTCGCGGTGGCCGCGTGGTAAATATCACGCGAATTTCAGCTGGGATATCAAGCGGCGAGACATTGGTTCGCCCCTCTTCCCCTCCCACCCCCCAGGATTTATACGAGCCGTGAAATTTCCGACACGCGCTGGACATCCTCACGGGCACGATTTCGGCGTCGCCGAAAATCGATAGGAATTCATCGTTAGCGGTTAACGCGTCTTAGCTATTGCGATGCTATGCGATCGATGCACAGCACGCTATCCGATATTCACGCACTGACGATTGGCGAAATCAATCGCTGATAAATCACAATCCTAAACCAATTGTAATAAACAACCAAGATAATCAGGCTGCAAAATCTTTCCTCTTGTCGCATTGTTCCTGGCTTTAACAGCGGATCGAGAACTCGCGATTCCCACGGTGCTCGCGATACACGCGCTCCTTTCAATTCCTCTCGTTATATTTACCCCGCTTTCCTGCCCGCCGTACTGTTTCCAATAACTGGGCGTCGAACTGAGCTGCATGATCGAACCGGTTGCGGACAGGTTGCTCGGACTGGACGTCTGAAATCGCTCCACCGTTGCCGCGGTGTTCTTCAACTGTGCGAGCTGACTCGGGCTGTTCCTATGCTGATTGCCATTGGACGTCATCAGTGGATTGGCGCGAGAACGACTGCACGCGACCTGCAGCAGATTCGAGCCGCTCGCGAGTCGTCCCGGGCTCATCGGAATCTGCCGCACGTGCGCATTCTCCGCGTGAACGTACCGCTGGCTGACCTGAGCACCTCGCCGAGCCTTGCCTTGATTAGCGGTCTTCGGCTCGGACTTTATGTCGATTCCGAAATCGCTCAGTTTGAAGTTCTGCTGGTTCATTTTGAAGTCGGCGTTGTTCTTGAAGCTCCTGTCCATCTCGACTCCGCTCGCACTCGGGCAAGCGCTTTCGCCGAGCAAATGAAATCCGACTTGTAAACAGCTGTCCGTCCTCGTGAATTACGAAATCGCGATATCTTATAAATTACGTGGGACATCCGCGCGTTCGTCGGCGCGCGACTCAAAACGTTTTCCACGCGCGGGACTCGTCTCGGTCGCGCGTTAAGCGAAATGAGAGATGAAATTAATCGCAGGTGACTGTCGCGGCGATAGAGGTTTGACAGTTCACCACTGATCACGCACCGCTCACCGCCTTGACACAGATCCAACGTTGAGACGCGTAATCCCTCCAATCCGCCGACTTGCCGACGCGACTCGTCGTCGACGGGCGGCGTATCCCGAAGCGAATCGCCTTTGAACGTCTTCCAATATTCCGCGAGTCGCAATTCTCACTCAACTGGCATACTCCACCGCTCGACGTTTGGCGATCGAGCGGATTCTGTCACCGTCCAAATAGTGACCATAGTAACGACGTAATGGCCTTGCGTCGAAGCAAGCACGGCTGCTATTTATCACGCCACCAGATACACGAGACGACGAATTAACGTTTAGTGAAACTCGAGAACTCGTTCACGCGCGCGCGCGCGCACGGCGCTTAATCGGAAGTCGCCTGTACGTTGCAATGATCGGCGATTATTGTGGATCGGCGCAACGTTTTGTTACACTCTTTGCTCGCTGTAATCGTTAATCACTGGTGAAAGTCGCGGGGCGGAACGCTCGAGTTTCGCGACAGGAGAATCGTCCTTTGACTCTGCGTCTCGGAAAACAAGACGGAATTCTCGGCGGCTTGACAAATTGACGATGGATCCATCATCGGACGACGAAATTATCGTCTTTGGCACGTTCGAGGCCGCGATGACGACTTATATTTATGAAACAAATCGCACTTATTCACTGTAACACCGGGGAACCAAGGAGATCTCGCGTTTTCAACTAGAATTCCACGTAAATGATCCGCGTGCCAATTAAACGCGTTGAATCGCGACGCCAAAAGGAGGCGATGCTATTTTTGCAAAACATATCGACCGTGTATCTGCACGAACGCGGTGGTCCCGACGCTCTCGCGGGCTGGTCGAATCTCACGCGGGCCCGCGTTGACGCGAATGCAATTGCATCACACAGTGTCATGCACGAATCCTCCGCAACATACGGTTTTCGCAGCGCGTCCCGTCGTCCGGATCGGTCGGCTGCATTCTTCCTCCGCGCATTGGAGATTTTTCTATTGACAATCAAATGAAATTTTCAGGCTGCAATTACAGCACACGTACACCGCACGCGGCACTACGCACTCGCGCGTGAAACGGCCCGCGGCGGAAACAATCGAGACAGGGAGAAAGAGAGAAAGGATTAGAAGCCAACGGCCAGCTGGTTAGCCAGTAGAGAGAAGACTGGTTTTGCGTTACCCGACTCATAGGCTACACACCGCACACGGCACGGAGGAGGCTGGGGTCCAGCGCACCCCTCCACCAGACGATACACAGAGCAAGTGTGCTTACTCCCCCCTCGCGGTACGTACGTGCAAGTCCCTCGCGTGTATGTATGTGCACCGATGCACTCTCGCTCCATGTATGCACGTTTCTCGCTCTCTTTCTCTCCCGCGTCTCTCGGCCGGCAAGAGACGCTTGCAGTCTTTCGCGCGTATGCACTCCGCAGACGAAATGCAAGCGTTGCACTCCGCGTGAGAGTCGAGTAACGTCTACGCGCGAAAAAAATCGTGGGAATTAAGATTGGGATGCTGCGTCGGGAGAAGTTAAGCGATACGACTGCGATTTGTCGACATAATAATGTAAAATCGCCCCGTCGATATTGCATTTAGAATGTTTGACGTCTTAGAATTGCGTTCTTATATTCCTGACGTAAATTGTTCCGATCTCTCTCGCGATGTTTCCAATATTGATCGAATTAGAATTTGCGCGGAACTTCCTATCGTTTCCTTCCATCGATTTTCGACATAATTAAACTCGGAGGCTTTCGTATAACATCCTGGATGGTATAATAATAGCGCACGTTCACCCGATAATAATGTAGATCATAGAAAAGTGTAAACCGAATCGGATATTGATTCGAGGGGGCGAGCGTTGTTTACAACAGTGCCTATCTGCCCCTCGTTTCATGCCGGATCATTAATCGTGGATCGGCGCGATATCTTGATCGCCTATTACTTTCTGTTTCTTTTTTTTTTTTAAAGGGGTCAAATACCTCGGCGCAGCATCGGAGCATTATTTTCAAAACATCGAGTGTAATGCGATACTATCGAATTTAACATTTCTTGTAGTCAGCATGACTTGTCAGAATTTGCGAAATACTTAATTTTTTATTGTTCATTTTATTAAAAGTAGAAAAAATTCGCCTATCCCTCCTGCGTTATGTTCAATATTGTTAAGCAATTTTGCAAAGCTACAAATGTTCTTTTCTGCAGGTCTGTGAAGTTGGCATTCTGAAATGCGAATTTTTACAAAATTGATATGACATTTAACTGTCCACAATTTGTTCATAAATAAGTAATTATATTTTTTACGAGATGGACGAAAAATTTGCGAAAAACAAATGTGAATAAACAATAGACAATTAGAACCATATATAATTTTAAAAAATGCACTAGGAATGCTGACAATGAAATTTTTTGTTTAGTTTTAATTTTTTTGTAACGTGAACAAAAATGATTATTTATACACAAATGTGGACGATCAATCCACAATCAATCCATATAAATTTTATAAAAATTCACATTTCGGAATATCAACTTCATAGATCTCTCTTTGCAAGTAAATTTAACCATCAAATAAAAATAAAATCCATTACTCATAAATGTAGAATCGGTAAAATAGGAGAAAGCTAAAATCTTGTATTAAAATGAAAGATAAGTGAGATGTATCTCAATAAAAATATCAAGCTTAGAAAAGAAGTCCAAACAAATTCAATCAAAGAGAAGAAAAAGTCATTTCAAGATTAATTCATCATTAGCTCGTAAAAGAATGAGCCCGCATCGCCCATTAAGCCGTGACACTACTCGTTTCTCTCAAAGTTTCCAAGATGCAGCTCGCTGCATTACGCCGTCGCATCTCTTTCTCTCTCCGTCTCTCGTCTCGGGCACCGCATCGCGGGAATACAGAAATAGTTTATCCGCGGTGGGATTTCGGGAGAGAAGGCCGAATAGAGCGAGACAGCGGGAGAGCAGGCAGAAAGAAGAGGAAGGTGAACCGGGGAGAGAAACGACAGAAAATACGAGCGGGAGTTACGAGTTACAGCGGAAAACGGTGGATTATGTGTGTTTAACCCTCCCCGACCCGCCCGACCCTCCCTCGTCTGTCTCTTATACACAT
>VBVR01001098.1:0-34804 GCA_011638315.1 Tetramorium parvispinum | reverse complement strand
ATATATATATATATACATAAATATATAATTTAATCGAGAGATCTCTTAATAATAACGATAAATTCGTCAGTTAATTAATTTTTCTTGGAGAAAGGTAAATTATTATTGAAATGTCTCGAGGTATGTGTTGATATTATTATGTTGGATGACGTTAATATTGAATATTTCTTAAACTGCAATTTTATAAAAATAAATCTTTTGTGAAACAAAGATATTACCCAATTAACTTTGTTGTATTGAAATTTTACTTTAACGTAAAATAAGCTAGTCTGTTGTAATACTACCAATTCTAATAATTAGCATGGGGTTGAGTAAGTGTAACCGAAGGACTACGAGGGCGGTTCTCTGGACATCGCTCAAAGGTACAATTCGACTCTAATTCGATTATCGCCGACGACAAGCGGTGGGTCGCCAGGCTCGCTTTTCATTTTTTATTGTTGCCTCAAAGGTGACTACCGGCCGACATATTTTCGGGAAAAGACGCATTTCGAAGGGTGGTGCAAGGTAGACGGCGGAATAAATCCAATGGGGAATTGCGTACCTGTCGGTGCGCGCGGTGTATCGGAAAAAGGGGTCGGTTGCGTCCCCGGTGTTGGTTCTCGCTATCATAAACTCATCCCTATTCTCTACCGGGTAGTAGTGTGAATCACGTCGCGCGTCGCATTTGTGGTTTTACGGCTTTTTCCAGAACTTTAAGGACCGCACTAAATGACCGAGAAAGAATTCGATGATGGACATACAACTCACGTTCCGTTCTTGGTTTCTTGACGGGGTAAAATAGTCTCCCTTTGAAAATAAAGGGCGCGGCAAAATGAAAAAGACAATGTTGCATGACATCGTTCAACCTATCTTGAGCAAAATAAAAGGACCGGTAGTAAATATACAGACACATTGTAATCAAAGTAATAAAAAAAGAGTAAAAATATCAACAAAAAGATAGAGATATCAATCTTAAATTTCGTTTAACATCGAATACACGTATAATAGAATTTGATAACCATGTTTAAATATGTATTCATCGCAACAAAAGTTTATTTAAATTGTATTTACTAATATATATGTTAAATATACAAGTATGTTCTGTTACGCAAAATTAATTTTTAGAACCTTTAGTTACGAGAGGATGACGTCTCGAAATCAGTGTCATATTTTATATGTTAAATATTTTTTAGAACAAAATTTTCATGACTTAAGAAAAAAATCTGCGGCCCTCTCAAAATTTACGCAAAATTTAGATATCAAGATTAATCAATTAAAAATTAAAATGCAATCTTAATGTTTTTTATTATCCTTTAATGTATTATTCAAATGAGAAATTTTCAAGAAAACTATATTTATTTTTGCGAGCTTAAGTGCATTTTATATTCCCGTCTTACGGAGTTGTGACATCGGTGCTTCTCCAAGCGATGCACTCTACGGAAGAGAAATCACCGCCGAGGCTCTAAATACCTTTCGTCTCGATATCATCACCACTCTCTTCTGGAACACCCGCCGTTCATAATGGTCGAGCGATCTCTGGCTCACGCTCCGCTTCCGATCGCGCGTCTCACGACGGCAAAATCGCGTCCCGCCTGTCCTACGTTCCGAGATTCCCTCGGTCTGTCGCCCCGTGGAACGACCGGTTGACAGTTGACACCAGTTTGACAATGCGCCGTGCTTTGCCATTGTTGGGAACCGCGTGAGCGTGCCGGCTTGCCATTGTTGGGGCGTCGCGACGCCTTCGTTCTCTTCCTTCTCTCTCTCTCTCTCTCTTTCGTTCCTTCTCTCTCTCCTGTCCGCTGCTCTGATCTCTTCGTTATGAATGTAACACATTTTGCTCCCTATCTCTCTTTCTCTTCACTCATGAAAAAAATTTCTTTCTTTCTTTTTCGTTATAATTTAATTAGATGCTCGTTCGCAGACCTCACGCTTTGCTCCAGTGATAGCGTTTTATGAAAGTTTTCGGTACTAAAATATATAACACCTCTAATTTAATTTAATCTAATCTTCTTTCCCTCCGTAGTTTACAATAGTATCGTCTTTCATTTCTCCGGTTGACCTTTAATTCAAGTCTACGCTTATTTATTTTAGTCTGTACACTCTTCTTGCGCTGGGATTCATAAGTTCTATTGTATTTTGGTTTTACATCGTTTTCGTCATTGGGCGTTATTTTTTATATTATAGATAGATTTTTACATGCTGCTTTTTCTGTTACTTTTCTCATAACTTATTTATGTTAATTTCATATCTATAACATTTTGATTTAAGACAAAAATTTTAATATGAAATCAATATAAATTATAAACATAAAAGTCTAATTAACTTTCATTCTCTCGCGTTAAATGACTTTTAACTTTGGCCTCCGTGTTGGTTCGAACCCGCTGCTTCTCTCTATTTGCGCCTGTTATTTTCATACGCGCGCTTTTCCCCTTTGCACTTGTCTCCTTCTATCCCGCAGTACACGTGTAAGTTAATAATTCAGTGACAGAGACACAGCCGTCCGGAATTCGCGTCGTGCCGTCGCTGTCGACCGCATACGGACCCGCAGCGACAAGTTACACAATGCCGGCGTGACGCGCCCCTCGATTTTTCGCTTTTTATGCGAAACGGCGACGGCGCGGGGGTAGCGCCGAGCTCCATTGTGGTCGAGGGGGGTTCCGGTCCGCGGGGGAACGTCGCGACACGGGGGTGCGCGATCGGTGCACCGTAAAAATTGAAGCGGGGCTCGCGTGGAAGCGTCACGTCGAGAGAACGAATGACAGGATATCCTTCTCGTACAGTTTGCGTTGAATATCCCACATGTACTCCGACCGGCGGGACTTTGATACAAAAATTTTCCAATTTTCCAAAGAGACTTCGTGTAAAAATATAAAGTATGAAATCAAATTTATCTTTTAATTAATTTTGGCACTTTTTCCTTTAAATTTTTTTTATATCTTATCTTTTTTTCTTTAGATTTCTTTTTATATCCAAACAAAATATTTAATGCGTGAAGAATCGCATCGTATATACATCATTTTTTTTCTCTATTAAAAGCTAAGCCTATAATCACGCCTTAATGAACAGTATCGCACGTTTTCCCATGCGAAATCGGACTTGGGAACATTTTATTTAAAGCCGACTCCGTTGATGGAGCCTCGTTTTTCCATCGTCGTTAAGCTCGCGTACGCCCGGCCATCGATCGATTCCGCGCTTGCAAATAAACCATTCGCGAATTAAAAGCGAACAGCCGGCGAGCTTGCGGATGATTTCGGAAAGCGGCTGATGCGCCAACGGGTTACTTGTTGCGCCTTCGAATTGCGATAATCGCGATAATATTTAAATTCTAATGGCGAAATATTCTTGCAAGCGCATTCGCAAATTGGTCCTGAGTGTATACATCTTGAAAGAGAGATCTCTAAAGTGTTGAGAGTGGATGGAACGATATCCCTACAGATATATTGCAGATACTATCTGAAATATATTGCCATCATGACACATCTCTTCTCTCGCGAAGTAAAATTGCCACGCTGAAAGCCTCGATATTTCAGGAGCAGGTCGAAAAGGGGGAGGGCACGCAATATAATGTCGAGCTCGAGACGCTGGCCCTCTTCGAGGAATCAATTAACGTTGTCTGATTGCTCCAATAACACTAATTGATTTGTCGGGGAAGAGCAACGGCCTCGTCAAATGAGCTTCTTGTTTGGCCGTCCGGCGCGGCGTTCGCGAGGGGAAAAACCGACGGAAAGGCGGTAACTGAGACGTCAGCCGCGCCGAATCACGATTCTGGATGACACGCATGAGACAACACGCGCGTGCATCCGCGCGACATTGACGGAGCGTAGTCGTCCGCGAAACCAGCCAGCCAGTCAAGCCAGCCGAGCCCAGCCACCCATCCAGCCAAGCCAGCCAGCACGCGGATGCACCTCGCCGCGTTTGATAATGCATTAACGCCGGTGGATCAGAATATTAGCATAGCATACGCCCATCGCATTTGAATTGAGAGGCAGCGGCCCCACGGTGTATAAGCAGAAGCGAGGAGAAGGCGTCCCAGCGTCTCTTTGTCATGCTAATACGGCATCCATCCCGACCGGGCGGCGGCGGCGGCGGCGGTGGCGGCGACGACGGCGGTTCCGATGCAGAGAGAGACGATGACTCTGCATCGTTTACGCTCCTGTTGCGGCTTCGAACGCGCGTTGCCGCGCGCGGTTCCAGAAACAGGGCCGACGGCCGCCTTCCGGTCTCTCTCATTCTCTCTCTCTCTTCTATCTGTGAATCTCTTCTATGACGATTTCATTCGAAAAGCCATCGCGCTTCTATCCACAAACGGACAAACATGCGTCATGCATTAGATTCGCGTCAAATCAAAGTAGGATGTACAACTGGAAGCGATACGCGGAATGATTCAGGAGGAAATTACGAAAGTCGGAGTACGCGCGCGTTCGGGGATTTGATATGTACAGAAAAGAGTTTCTACAAGCACGAGGATTTCACTACGAATCGTTAAACGGATTTGCCGGAATTGCAACGTTTCGACGGCGAAAAGCCGAGTTTCTAAACTCCACGGGAGACGCGCACACCTAATTGACTA
Source organism: Tetramorium parvispinum (assembly GCA_011638315.1). Taxonomy (NCBI): domain Eukaryota; kingdom Metazoa; phylum Arthropoda; class Insecta; order Hymenoptera; family Formicidae; genus Tetramorium; species Tetramorium parvispinum. The sequence goes on along the minus strand of VBVR01001098.1, from coordinate 30,255 downwards.
TCGAGACCCGATCTTCTCAAGCGTCGCAAATTAATTTCAACGCGACTACAGCGAGGAATTTCTACGACTGCGAATTCCTGCACTCTCGTAACAACTTCGTAACAGTATTTCGAATTGGATGATACAGCCGTACGGCGATCTTCATTCCTTTTCCTGACGTCTATCGTCATTTCAGAAGGAGGGCAATGGCCTTGCGATCTGCATGAATTTCCTACGATCGTTTGAAGCCTGAAGACCGTAACGTTCCTCGTGATCGCTGACGTTTACTGTACAGTGGAATAAGTAAGAAGAATAAGAAATAGAGGCAAATTGATCCATCGTGAGCTGTGCGTATAACAGATCGTTTTCTGATGAAGTCTTTCTCTCTCTCTCTCTCTCTCTCTCTCTCTCTCTCTCTCGATGTATTTCAAAAGGAATATCCCACGTTGGAATTTATTACTAGCATTATAATGAACTCACTCTTCTGAATCCGAATTAAAAAAACTTTTATAAATATAATTAATAAAAGAAAATCCATTTATTTCCATTCAATAGTTTAAGCCTTACTTAAAATATAAAATTGTATAAATCCTATTACGTAAAAGAAAAACATTATTAATTCCTCTGTTTCTTTGTTATCGCTAACTTGATGCTTCTAGTTCTCAGCTTATTATTTTCTCGGAATCTTTATCGTCAAGCGATCCGTAGGTTAAGGGAATTAATAATATGCTATTATCTACGGTGTCGTTAGAATTTTTTCACGATGGAATTGATACGTGCGCCGCGCGATGCGAATATTTCTGCAGAAAGGATCGCGTCGAAGAATCGCGGTGACGTACGGTAGTGAGAGGCGAGGATAAATTGATGTATCGGCGATAGAACGTCGTCAGGCATCCAGGCATCATGATCAAAGAGGTAGTACGTCGATCTACGCGATCGCAATTAATGGCACGCCGGTATCGTGGGATAAATGTCTCTGCTATGTGTTGTCGTTTGCATACCTCGGAATGGACGCTGCGGGCTAGAATGTAGATCTTACGATCATTTGAGAAAATACTTTCGATTATTGTCCCGCGAGGTACAGCTGAAAAATTGCACCGATCACTATCTGAAGCGTAATCCCTCGCACGATTGATTTTGTCAAATCGATTATTAAACAATAAAGCGACATATCTATAAAAATATTATTCTTAACGATGCGTATCGATCCATTTAAAGCAAAATAACCTTTAAAGAAAAATAACCATAATAAATAAAAGCTTTATCTTCAGAAATATTATCTACAAGCTGTCAGCGTCCGGATATGCAATTCGATTAGAAATATTTCTCTCCGTGGCGAACGGGCGTCCGTTTAAAAGCCGCGTCGGCGCTTTCCCTCCATTTACATGAGTTCGCCTCGCGCGGTATATTAATTCCATCGCGCGCGGGATTAATTCTTCGGGATTAGTCACGGCGATACCCGATTGATGCGATCAGATAAAGCTGCCGATAAATAGCTAGATATTTTGCCACACAAACGAACGGCGGATGAGCGCCGGTGTGACGCACCGCCGCCAGCGCTACGCCGATCGCGTAAACGCGCGAATAATTGCTCCACGTTAATGATAGGTCAACCTCGCCACGATGCGTGTGATCTATGACGTATTAAATTCCGCGCGACCTTCGATCTATCGTCGAGGATCGTTGATTCTTAGGAGCAGTCGTCGTGGTATAAATCACTCGGCGGAAAAGGGAACGCGCTCGTTCGTGGAAAGTAATTGATTCTTTATCGGAGGAGACAGTCATGATCGCTCATGCGAATGACACAGATTGAAAGATAACGCGAAGCTATTCGCGATTTCACGCTCGCCGCTCATTTCGACCGGTAATCTACGCGATGGGAATAGCGGTAATTAATGTTTAAATGCAACTCCGCGATCGTCCTCCGCGATCGATTCCGTTAACTGTTAAGCAAGCTATTACTAAGTCGACTTCTCTGGCATCACACGTCGTAACTTAAGAGATATGGAAGTGAACACGCGTACTAAATTCTCTATCGCTTCTAGACTAATGACACGAGCACGCTTTCCGTGCCGATCGTTGTCTCAGTTGTGTAATAAATCAATAAAATATCGTAAAGCTTTCTAATATTCCGCTAGGAACGACAGATCGAGTCTCGCCGCGCGCGCGTATAATCGTCGCGCCAGAAATACGCTTTGGATTTCCGGACGGATAAATTTCGCCGCGAAATCTCCGATGATTCCGACCGAGGGAGATGATTGGCTGCCAAACACTCGGAGCGATCCCAGATTAAATCGCTGACCTGCTTGCGCGACGCGCTTTCGTACCGCCCCCCGAATCTAACGAAGAAAGGCATATCCCGTGCAAGAATACCGTTCGATCGCGAGCCAGTGCAGCGATACGTATGCAGCAGATTCATAAATAAACCGGAGGTACTGTTGCGTGGGTGTGGTCAGTCTGCCTCGGAGCTCGGAGAACGACCTTACGTTGGCGATTGGCATATAAGAAGGAAAGAAGAGTCCGAGTTGACCAAGCCGCCATTAACCCGGACAGAGACATTCACAGTTATATTAGAGAACGAGAAAGGCAAATTTATAATTGGTGTCTCTACTTCTACGGTTTGTCCTGCATACGAACGAAGACATATAAATCAACATAAATTACCTCGCAAATGTTCACTCATCTGTGACATTCACATATCCGAGAATGGCTATTTTTTTATATGAATATGAAGCTGATTTTTTTCGCGTGATGAATTTTGTAACTATTCTTACGTTCTTTGTTAATTTTTGTAGTTACTTCTCTTTTCATTCTTAATTAGTACTAAGTTTAATTTTCTATGGTCAGGTAGTTCTATCGTCTTGAAAGGTTAATGCGTTATATGACTACCGATCTTTTCTGTTTTCAATTTTGATAGAATCGATGCCCGATTATGATCACTTTCTTCCCCGCTTTTCTTTCTCTCTCTTCTATCTGATTGTGAGTCCTCCGTGTTGCGCCACGGAGGAGATCTTTCTTTCAAGAAGCTTTTCCACCTCGCGGACATATCGGACATTCTTATCTCGGTCGATTCTGCTGCGCAAGGGCTACCGGCTGGAATCAGATAACGCGATGAGCGGAGACAAAAGGATACATTAGCCAACAAGCCGGTGGCTAATTATCCCGCACTTCTATTTTCGAAGATAGGCGTGACTGCCACCGCCGCCGTCACGCGGAGAAACACGAAGGGCGAGAAAGAGAAAGTGAAGAGGGAGAGCCGCGAGAAGAAGAGAGCCGGCGGGCGATCAAACACCGGCAATCGGGACCCAATCTCGCCGAACCGCAATGACAAATCCCGCATAAATTACGAGTACCAAGGCCGGCCATGATCGGTCACGCCTTCCCGCGTCGGCACCGTCGTTTACCGATCGACTCGGCTTGGATATTTTTGCATTACGTAACAAGACGGCGATTATGACATTCGTATGGCGATTTAAAGATCGTCCGCCATTGAGATTTTCGGCGCGACAGAATCGTTCGTCACTCACAGATTTTTTACGCAAACTCTTTTTCTCTCTCCACTGAATGACGAATTTCAGTTTTTTTGTATGAACTTTATATCGCTTTATTTTTTTATGCTTAATTAAACCTTCCTTAATATAGAAGCTTAATTTAAAATTGTTTTTATTGTCGATTATTGATATTCAAAGATGACATAAATGGGAAGACATTTTCGTTGTCTAAATTCAAGACGAGATAGTCTACGAAACAGACAATTCATCTTTTTCGTTTATAAGAGAAAAATTCATTACACCCATAATTTATATTGTGAAGAAATATAACTTTGTTTACGATATTTCAATATTTTTTTTTTATTCAAATTAACAGTTTTTAAAATCTAGCTCCCGAAATAATCATAAAATAAATCGTGTATTTCCAAAGAACAAAAGCAACACACATTAAATTATGTCTGATCATTATTCAAAGAAAATTGTGGTAAATTTGCAACATAAATATAAGTATGACAGATAAGTTAAATCCGAATGATAATTGCTATCAATAAACGATTAATAAAAAAAATCTTTCTTATGGTGTTTGTGACTATGAAAATTTATACTTTTACCGAACAGTGCAATTTTCGATTTTGATATTCTTCCTCGCATACTTGTTGATGTCAATGGGGATCGAATAAAGATGTTACTCGTATCTTTGCTTACCTGAAACAGAAATGAGAGCGTGCATATTAATACTGAGTTAATATAATTTAATTTTACTTGATATTCTACTAAATTATTTTTGTATAACTATACGTAATAAATGAGTAATATAAAATGTCTTTTTAAAAGCTCGATTTAGTATGACAAGGCCTGAGAAACTACGACTCTAAAGTAACTGAAGAATTTGATTACAAGAACAATCAGTGTATTTCGGGACATTTCATAATTGTCAAGATATAATAGCCTCAACAGGTACAAGAGTCAAGCATCGTGAGGCAACGCAGGCGTGGGAGGCGCTTGGACACGCGCCGGCACGTTAATCATCGCGCGAGCTCACCGCGACGCTTGATGAAATTCACGATCGCTTTCACAGACTTTGATGTGAACGACCCACGCCGCAGGCATTTTGCGATCCCGTGTTATTCCGGCGAGGATACAATGACGATCGTCGAGCAGAAAGGCGGAGGTGGGCCGTAGGTGTCTCCTCGGCCAGTGCCGATCGCGTGTCCCATCGCGCACGCGGAAGACGGAGAAGGAAATCTCTATTCTGGCACTCCGATGGCGTCGGGCTTCCGACACCAGGGAAAATTGGCACTTGTCGCAGGGCACCGGTCGTTTGCGGTCGACGACGACGACGACGACGGCGACACGGGGCGGGAAGACACGCGTTCGTCATTGTCCAGGACGGGATCGAATCCGATTGGATCTATCCCCGGGTATTATCCGGGCTCGACCGCGTAAGCGACCACACGCAACCGAGTCGCCCTCGGTGACACCCCAAGTTGACAGTTTCCGGATCGATGATCGGGACGAGAAGGCTATTGTTGTCGATCGCATGACGAAGCATTGTGCACCTCACACGCATCGGGTACGCCGCGCCGAGCCGGTGACATCGTCGCACACATCAACGATTCGTAAAAGCATAATAGGATTATCCCCCGATCAGGGGAACCTTCCAACGAGAGGGTGAGGGGGAACGAAAAGTCGTGCTCTTTGTCGCACTTATGCGTCGCATTGTGTCGATGGCATTATGTGAACCTGTCGACCTCGAGAGGACTTTCGGGCAGATCACAAAGATTGAATCGTCGTTTCCAAGCGGCTTGGTGGCATTTTTCCTAGTGAGCGCACGCGGCGTCGAGCGCAGACAGATATTAAATCGCGATCGTGGAGATAGAGAAGTTTTTACGAAGGTTAATCAGCGAGCGTAGATCTAACGAAGAGGATGGTAATTATCTTAGGTACGCGCGAGCTTCGATTTAAGCGCTTTACGATCCAGCACTAAAATCTCGGTGATTTCGTCCGTTCGTATTTTCAGGAGGATCAGAGGTGAAGCACTGCGAGTGAGGATTTTTTAAATAAATTTTTTTCGACGGTTTCCTAAATGAGAAAATATTCCAAGTAAAAGCTGCTACTTATTATTATCGTGAAAAAGTGAGTGTGAATTAAGCGAATTCAATAATCATTTTTATAAAATGCATATAATTAAAATGCGCTATACTTCTCTGGCTGAATGTTATTAATATTTATCAATATTTCTTATATCTTTTAAAATTTGAAAATCATTTTTATAAATTTGTCTTTTTATAAGTTTGTACATCATTACATATACTGCTTCTATATGCATGGACAAATACACACTTATAACTTTTATACTGAACTTTTGCATTTTGAAAAAAAATACAAGTGAGAAGACAATTCGCTTTGTTCGGGAGAAGGGGAGAGGAAGATTCGAGTAACATCACTTCTTTTTCCGTCACTTCCCACGAGCCATTCCCATGCGATGCAAAACTTGAGCGGGACGACTCAAGGCTGAAAGATACCAGGTGCATCGGCACCGTTCCGCTTGCATCGCGACGGGTCTCATTCCAGGCGAGATGACGAAGCCAGTATAGAGCCAGCAAGAAGGGAGTAAGGAAGAGAGAGCGGATGGCGCGGGGGTGAAGAGATGGTGGCGTGAAGAGGAGAAGGAGAAACGAGAAGAAACGGACCAAAAGACCGGAGTGTGATGAAATCGGCGGGCACGGCGATGACGGGATACGACGAGATGGAGGCGAGAGAGGAGCCCCCTGGCAATTAGCTCAAACGAACCGGGAGTGGCGTGACACGTACTTTGTCGCGCACGTCTTCTGACATCAGCCACCGTGGGAGACGTCAGTCCGTGGACTCCTTCTTCTTCATCGTCGTCGTCATCGTCGTGATCGTTGTCGTCGTCGTCGTCGTCGTCGTCGTTGTCGTCCGACCGTGCGGTCGACGGACCCTCGGCAAAACCGGCGACTGGTGATAATTGTTTGCTGGGGTGAGGATGCGCATGAAGACCGAATCTGTGGCCTAGTCGACGCAAACGTGCACCAACGCGAAAAGTCGTTCCGACCCGAAAGAAGATCGATTGGATCTGCGAGCCTCCCTCCGTTTCATTGTTCTTAGAGCAGAAGCCACGACCGCTTCGATATTGATGCACATTCGTTGCGTTATAAGGCGATATTATATATTTTTGTTATTACATTTTATAGCATTATTTTATACTAGCGATTTCGATATATAATAATAATCTTCCACTGTCTAATGTACATTTATTTCATTAATTTGTTTCACTGAAACATCTTTGCTTAGATAAACATTTAAATACGAAATATATTATTGATATTATTTAAAAAATGAAATTTAATTGGATTATTTTTCTGTACTTTCTTACGGATTATTTGAAATTAATTTATATCTACATTCTAAATATAATGCAGACTAAACGATGTAACGATTATAAATTATTACAACTAAATTCGCTAAATAATTGCTCATTAACTGACTGCCGAGTTATTATTTCTCATTATCGTACATCATTATCATTAATTACCAAAATTATACTGTTCCATGACTCTTTGTGTAGGCTTTTTGCTTTTCTGACAATGTACGCTCTCGGGCAAACGGAGTGGCAAAACAGCAGAGAGAGAGAGAGAGAGAGAAAGAGAGATGGTGGTCGATAACTATCGAAATCAATGTATGGACCGCAGCCTCCGTCGGCAGATCATGACGGCCAGATAATGCAGATGCGGCGGAGATTTTAGCGGGGGTCACGAGAAAGAGAGATGCGATCTATAAACCGTAGAAAATCCTCCACCGGCTTTTCGTCGTCGAACTATCGTGGAGCGAAGAAGGGTTCCCTCGCCAGACAGCCCGAGATTCGATCGCGACCGTGGCGAGAAGGCGTCGCTCGTTCCTTCCTCTTGTGAGGACGCGATAATCAGATAATGCCGGGATTAAAAGTGTTGCCGCGCGGCGGCATTAAATATAGATTTCGGTAATGACAGGTCCTGCCTCGGGAGCATCTTCCAAGCCAGGAGGCTTCCCTTGACTGTGGTCTACGATCCGGCGCGCTTGACGTAACGGCGGCCGCGCGAAATCACCCATCTTGCACACCGCTGCATTCGACCTCTCCTTATCCTCGACTCGAATTTTTTACCTCGTCCGTTCGTTAGAATACCTCTTCACGGATGGGATAACTTATATTCGCCAAAAGTGAGGTGGAAACTTATCTCTCGGCGAAACTAAACGTCCAGTTATTTGTATCTTTCATCGAACTTGTCTTACTTGCTATAACTCGTTTATAATTCTTACAAGTATAACGAGGAGAGATAAGACTTCACACGGAGATAATATCTTTGATATAATACCGTCGGTTTGTATTAAACCGAGTACTATATATTCCCGGCAACAGTTAGATAATAATCGATTCACTCTTAGCATATCAAGCACGCTACGGGATAATGGATCTTGTTACGATCAAATGGAGCATACGCTGTTAATCACGCGTAAAAATATTTAGGACTCAGCCGATCGGAACGTACAAAGTGCAGATCTACTTCTCCGCGTGGTGGACGCTCCCCACGGATCGTTCGCCACTCTGCCCGTGACGCGTTTCGTCGAGTTCCGAGTTCTTGCGCCCGCGTATTTTCAACGGTGACGACGAAGACGACGACGGGAGAAACGCGCGGAATGCTGCCGTCGGGCGTCTTAATGCGTTCTAAATTGCGGCGAATGCGCTTTAATTGATTGACAAAAAGCGCCAGGCGGAAAAAGGCCGAGTTCGCGCCCGGTTGCTGCCTGATGGAATAACGCGTCGTGGTAGTGCCAGGTAAGCCGGCTCCGTCGCCGTGTCACTCGTCCTTTCCTTCGCGCGCGCCGATATACCCTCCCGTCCTCCACCCAGCTCGCCGACACCACAAGGAACGTTCGTTTCTTTGACAAATTGGCTTTTAATGCGTCTCTTTCTCCCTCTTACGATTTAGTCGGTTTCAGAATTCGAGATTGTGACAGTGGAGGACTTCCTCTTTGAATGCTCTACTTTTACGCGAATAAATGTATTCTCCTTTTAAGTATATTTTTGCATATGACGGGATGACACGAATCGGTCTACACTCCGATGTCTAATTGTAAGATAATGCGTTACATAAATGCATATATTTCACACATATATATTAAGTATATTTTTACTAATTTAAAAGTTATTTTCATTTCGCTAAATGTCACTGCCTGCATGTCTACACAGAAAAAAACATTAATCTCAAATCAACAATAATATTCTCATATATAAGCAAAAATATAAAATCTTCTTTAAAGATTTAAATAATCTTAAACAGACAATAACTTTCTCACACAAAGAAATTTTGTTTCTGTTTTTTCTGTGTAGTTTAAAAAATATCTCTTACGGATTAGAACATTAATTAAAAATGCGACAAAAATAGCATTTATCATTATATCCATTCGTATAATTAATATTATAATATTAATGTTGTATCATGTTGAATGTCTAATGGAGTGAGAATATTATTTCAGTTCGTTTAATCGCGATGCTTTAATATAGTTTTTATAAAATGAAAATAATGGTCGTATGATATTTTAAGCACAAATGTAAATGTTTATAGAAAAATGTTAAAAAAATTCGCTGATGTCGAGGAACAAAAAAGATTTCGTTAAATTCCGCCACTGCAAGCAGTTTTATGTGACATGTGTTATTACGAGAGGATTCCTTCGGGGTATTTTGTCGTCAGTCGTTTAACGAAATTAGAATAAGCACCGCTGCGGCCGACGTAATCGATTATTTCGAGACGAGATTCCAAATCGAATTTCCATCCTTAATTGGCTATGGGAGATGAGAGTCGCGCAGGTAACGATTCGTAAAAAGCATACTATGTCACAGTCCCACAGTAATTTAAATCTCATTATATTGGCCCACAGTTTGCGGTTTTGATACAGCGGCTCTCATTCTGTTCGAGTAATCCCGTATCGCTGCATCCTCGGCGTACTTTTTCGCAAAGAAAAATTATTAGCAGTAAATAATCTAATTAACTAGATTAATAAATGACTATTAAATTTCTACTATTTAACATTTTAAATAAACATTTTGTAACGCATAATAATATGAAAGTAAATGTGATGCGATTCTGGATAATTAATAAAAGGATTATATTGCACCGCATAATGTAATATACTGTAACGTTTATGTTGTAAATAAGTGCAGCAGATATTGTACTATGTATCACGTTATTTAATCTCATATTTATGTTAAACTCCTGATTAATATAGAATTAATATTTATGATTAACGTTTTCGGCGAGATAAAATCCTGTCGGTGAAGGGGCAATTTTGTGGATAGATTCCTGTTGCTTTTGAGAAGCTCTGGTTTACAGATGCCTTTCGTCCTGTAATATCACCAATCAAGACGGGAATTCGGCATGCACACGAAACGACAATATGAATCACGGTCCTTCCCGCGGCGCACGGATCATACCGAAAATAATGCCCACCGACATGCCGAAAAAGAAATTATAAGCCGTAATCACGCGCGAATTTCTCGGGGCACCCAGGGCGGATAATGCAACTCTCGAAATATCATATACGCATCGCTGACCGGGGTGGGTGCGAGTTTTATAAACTCGCAACGCGTCCGGGGTGGGATGGTTATGCAAACGCAAAACATTCCGCGCGTCGTTCCGCGTGTCCGGTAATGATATTAAAATGTAAAATGCAACCGGCGCCGCGTTACACCGCGCGGAATTAAAAACGGATTGCATCGCGCGCAAAAACCTTGCAAGCAATTTTCGCAATTTATTTTATATCGCGATTTTCGATATGCGCGCTTCGTGCCATCAAGCGCGGTCCTTTTCCATGACTTTTTTTCGCGTATAATATAACATAGCGTAATACGATATGATGCATTTCATATCTCTTGTGTATTCAGAAAACTTGTACAATTTTTCATGAACATTGCCGAATTCACGAAGGCCAACTCGGTATCTGTAATTCGGAATGCACGTAATAAAACATTCCTTAAAGTACGCGCCGTTTACGGATTTGGGATCTCTTTCTCGGGTTTAGCGGTGAAGGATTACAATGCGACGTCGCCGCACGGGGGCTGACAAAAGAAGACTGGAAAACGAGTGAGGGTGGCTGATGTCACGACAAGAAACGGCGGGTCGCGTGAGCAACAAGTGGTAGATGCGAAAGAGAGATCGACGGATGTCAAGTCGTGGGGAAATAAAAAAGTCGCCCTTATCCTCGCGGGGCGGGCTAATAAAGGTCCGTGACAACAAGCGACAAGAGGGTTGGCCCGGAACTCGGGAGGGAAGAACGGCAGGAAGCAAAACGAGAGGCTTAAAACACCGTCAAGCCGGCACAATGGAATTTTATCGAGGCACCTCCGGCCTTTTTTTTTCTCTCCCTCTTTCCCCTCTCTTTCTCTTTCCTTTGCCCCTCGTTTCGCAGTAATTCGGCCTATCGCACGCGTAAGCAGATAAAGCTTCGCGTCAAGCGGAAGATAGAAATTTTACGGTTTTTTCGAGGGAATTACTCGTGGAAACGATGACCAGAAAGTTTTGTGCGCGTGTTACCCCTTATGCAAGATTATTAATTCTGCAAAAACACGGTCAGTGCGATAGAGATTTGTTGTCGATTATAGCATAAAACATGTTACATGATTTCCATTAAAGGGAGATCGCAATAAGGTTAAGAGTGAAAATCGCTTCTCGATCATGATATTAATAAAAATCAACGTTGATTGATCAACGCGATAAATGCCAATTATGAAACTACGATAATTCGATGCGTATTTTTACATCTGTTCGCCGTCGATCAACGAGATAAAAATATCTACGACTTTCATTACAAAGAGTTTATCTGGGAACCGCCGTGAGCGCGAGATTGTAACGTCCGATGTAAAGTGAGGGCAAAAATGCAGCGGCCGCAATTCCTCGATGCATCCTCAAACGGTTCTCGGCCCATCCGGGTGCACCCGTGAAACTTCTAGTTGCCAATGCGATCGAATCTCTCTTTCGCGGAGGGCAAGGGCGATGTAGTACTGGCGGATGCCAGTGTACGCGGATGCCGATGCGTACGGACGGAAAAAAGCAAGGAAGTTCCGTAGGAGGAGATCGACCGATTTAATTAATTCCGCCGATCCGTAGGCTTTGATCCCGCCATCGGCGGAATATCGCGAGTTCACCACGACGGAAAACAAATATACGAAGTACGGCGCGGCGTAACTCCCCGGCCTGCTTAACATTACGTAAAAACCAATTACGTGGGAATGCCTCTGTTGATTGGTATCAGAGATGGCCCCCGGGAGCAGCGTCGGAACGTAAGCTTGGGATTGAACATACCCGCCCGGGGGTGAGGGGAGGAGGAGGGTAGAAAATCGCGTCGGTCGAAATGTATCCGATGTCAAGAGAAGCGACTGGAGGACCGTCGAGGGGACCTCTCCAATGGGTGTCCAAGGGGGGTAAACGAGAATATGTTGCGTGGCACGTGTCACTTTGAAGCGCGTCCGTAGGGAGGACTCGCGTATCACCGGACAGAAATTTTTCAGTAAACCTCGTTAAGTTTTCATTTACCAAATGCAGACAGCATCAGACCGACTCCTGGCCGGACGGTCAGGACTGTAACGCCGCCAGCAATTACCGCGCCCCTTTTTTTTCACCCTCGCGATATCGACCACGCGCGCTCAATCCTCATAACATATGCGAATACTAAGCTTAACTAAAAAAAAAAAAAAAGAGATAGATTCGCCTTTGCGACTTCGAGCGATGAAAAATGCACAGTCAACATCCTTGATGAAACCAGAATTTAACGAGAGATCGACGGAATGAAGGAAAGACATTGATTTTCAATTAGAATTCATGTATAAACACAGAGCGTAAAAAACTCAAGGCAATGGAAAATAATGATGTCACAAAATTTTGCAAAGAGATGTAAAAGATTAATATTAAAATACACCGGAATTGAAGTAAACTAGCGATACCTAATAAAGAAAGTTATAGCGAAGTTGCTTCATTTGGAGCAAACTGAGATTTTTGTTCGAACCCGGAGTATACCTTCGCCTAAATAAACAGGAAAGTGAAGCTAAAACTAGCCGCGAAGTGCGGCCGAATCCGGATATTAAATCAGTTTGAGTGTACAAATACATTCTAGCGCGTGCGTATCGCAGATACGTACTCGAAGATCGAAGGAACGACAGAGACGAGAAAGGAAGGGCACATGGAAGCGTAGGGGGTAGAGAAGGGGAGGGATCGTTACTGTCCACAGATACAGAGAGTATGTACCCAAAACCGTAAACGGAGTTCGGACAAACCCCCGGATAACCGCCGGGGGGATGCGCCCGACGACCTTCCTGTGATCGGTCTTCCGTGTAATCGCCAAGTATGCAGATGATTAAATTTGCAACATCATCGCGGCAACCCTAAAGGCCCGGTAAAGGGCTGCAGCCAACGGCTAGGCCTTGATACGAGGAGTTTGACTTCGTGGTTTAAGGGAAGAGCCGGTATCTTCCGGGATATATCTAAGATTTCGGGTCTAAGATTTCGAGTACTTTGTTGACGCAAGAAACGGATCGTAAAGCCGTATCACAAAGGGTCGAATGCTCTGGGAGATTTGCCGAACGTAATTCTCGCCTCTCAGGACAATGTAACGTTTACAATAGCAGTGCGTTTTATCATGCAATCGTTATAAACTTTTTTTTTTCTTGAATGCATTTTCCTACCGATAATTTTTGCAAAATTTACAATTGTCTTGACATCGACAAATCATACATTGTTATAATTCAATTAACCAACATTATATATAATTTAAGAATCAGCAGTTAACAATAAGATCAGCGGCTGTATTTTAAGTGGCTGGCTACAAAAAGAAACCCTCGTAGTTTGATGTTACGGATAACAAATGTAATCTCCCGAGAAAACAGAAGTAAACGAGCATTGTGCGCCAACGGCACACTTCCTCCTTTCGCCGTTCCACATGTCGAACTTCATCGTCGTCAAAAACATTTTGCCGAGCGTCCCGAACAAGCATGGCCATTGTGCGCGAGGGAAGGGGCAGGAGGAGAAACCGTATGAAATTCCAGAGACACGTTGCGTACCGCGAGCAGGGAAAATATCATATTTTTGACCCCCTCGCATCTTCTCCCCCGAAAAAAGGAGAGCAACTCACGATCCGCCTGGTTTAGCAAACGAGCGTCGCTTCCTAGACTCCCATTGTCATCGCCGGGGCCTGAAGATCGAGCCAGGTAACGTCATATTCAATGGTCGACCAATCACAATATTTTTGACGAGTTATGTCAGGACATAATGGGACCGACGAAAGGGAGAGAGAGAGATAGACGGAAGGAAAAAAGCGAGCAGAGATTTTTCCACCGTAAACTCCGCGTCTTCCGTGGCAATTCGTAGCCCACAATGGGCCGCTCCGAGAGCGGTGGTCCTTGAGCCTTTAAAAGCACAAAGACACACACTGCTGGCCTACCCGCGTCCTCTTCCTTCCATCTCCTCTCTCGTTTCCTCTTCCCGCGATCCGGCGATATCCCGCTCATCCTAGGACGCCACGGTCCCTTGGGACGCCGCCGAGCGTGCGTAACGCGCTCAGCGACCCGTGAGTTATGAGGGAAACGCGCAATATTAATATTTTGTATCATCCTCGCGTGCCCCCGCTCGCAGCTCTCTTTGGGTTGAAGATGAGGAGCGGGATGCGACCCTCGTCCCCGGTCCCGTTCTTTGTCGTTTGAAGTCGTCTTTCGCCGCCGCCAGAAAGGAAGGCGGAATTACGGAGGGCGGAAAGACGACTTTCTCGCTATTTGCGATATAGTTTTGCGAAAAGCTCACGCTGTTATATAAAATAACGCATAATTTTAGACATTAAATATGTCTTATCACTATTTTATTTTTTTTATAGTTATATTTATTATATTTGCCGTTCTTTCATATTTTTCTCTACGTATAAAACTCATAATTGTCAGTCTTTTTCGACATCGTCTTTGGTGTCTGTATACGTGCCCGATTTGTATGTGCTCGAACGCTGAGGATCGGTGAGAGTTTTACATAACGAATGTAACGAAGACGAAGATTATTATTTGCTCTGCGGTCGTGTTATATTCCAGAAATATCGAAAATAAACTGGTGGTTCTCAGGTGGTATTGTATGGTGGGATGTTGAAGCATCATCTAAACTAATTGTTGACAGCCGGACAATGGCGAGCCAGTAATAATAACTTGCAGCTCGCTGGGAAGCATATTGTGTTCGGAAATCGGCATCTTTACCTGGATCCTCCGAAAGAGGACCAGGGTGGGCAGAAGTCTCGTCTCTTCAATCATCCGAAAAAGTACATGTTTGTAATTTTACATAACGATGTATTTTTCTGCATTTAAGAACTTTATCCGATATAATTAACGCGATAAATTAATATGTATAAAAATAGATGATAACGAATTTTTAGATTATATATATATAACATAATAAATATACAATAGTTATTTGTTTAATAATTTTTAATACAATCTTTTTTCATTATTCACGTACGTTCTTCATTATCACGTGATAAGATAACTTTTATAAAACTAAACATTTTCTAAAATATAATTCTTTTTAAGATATATTGTGTAATTGAATTTTTTTGCAAATTACACATACACACAATTGCTATCGGCATCACATAAAAAGTGTATCCTGTCAATATAATAGATGAGTCGCTTCTGTTCTTTTTCCGCGAACGGTTCGAATTTCCTTCGGAAGATGACGCCGATCCAACCGGGCTTCTTTCTGCAGTCCGGCGACGATGACAAGAGGATTCCCTTGTAAAAACAATGTGTGAGAATGACTGTCAGTATGCCGGATCGTTGCGGTAGGAAATCGCGCCTGTCGGTTGAAAAATGAGAGCGACCGAGAGGTTCGCCGGGACGGATCTCGGGGCATAGGTGCGAGGTGAAGAGGCAAGAAAAAGGGAACACGAGAGCTCTGGAAGGTGTGACCAGCGCTCCGCCTTCCGATGTGGTCGCATTGCAAAGGAAATTATGGACTAAACAGTACTTTCACCGGTCTCGGTTATTTGTATTTCTGACACTATCCCATATGCCATTGTTTCCGCCAGGATACAGTGGAGCAGATCGGCAGCGGCCGATGATCGACGCTGCACGCGGACCATAATGACAGCCACGCAGGCTGCACGGGCAAATCGGCGAAACGAGCCGATAATTGAGGGCGCCGTTGTTATTTTTCCGGAGCACCGACGAGATGATTCTCGCCCGCGAAAATGCGCCGCGTCATCGCGTTCCCAATTTGTATCGATTTGGCTGTCTCTCTCTTTCTCATATCACGCTCTCTCTTTTTCTCTGTTCATTTCGCTTCTCACTAGGAAGCAATCTCCCCCCCCCCTCCATGTGAGATCGTCGAAGATCATGGAAGATGCGCTTCTTTGAAGTAGAAATTCAAAGCTGGTAACTTCGAAGACTAGCAGCCGTTTCATTTTCTAATCGATAAATCTTGTGATTATACCGAGTATCGATGGAATCACCGAGTCGATTGATATAAGAAACGAGAGACTTCAAGAGACTTGATCTCTATTTTCGTGCACGATCCGGGACGCAGTTTTCTCATTGATACACGTGTGCAAATTCTAAATTCAATTTCCTCAAATAGTAATGTAAAGAGAGCGCGAATTCTGGATACGCACATGGCCCTCTTTCTCCGATTGCATCGTCGAAAACGATGCGTTAGTGGCGTTCCATCACTTTCATTTATCATTTCCTTTTTTTTCTCATCTCTGCTTTCCACCACAGTCGAGTGCCATGACGACAAAAAGGGAGAGAAGGGGCTGCTGCGCCGAGATGTCTCGTATGTCTTACGAAGACATTGCGCAGATGACGAACTCCGTTCGTGCATTTTTGTAATTATTGGTACTCGCGGCCCAAGGATACGATCGCGCGATATCCTGTTTGCTCACGCACGACCGCGGAACGCGCCCCGTAGCTATTACGCGACTGTGTGTAAAAGGTGGCCGGGAAGGCAGAGGGCAGGAGTCGAGGAAGACACCCCCTCCGGATGGAGAGATAACCGCAAAACGAGAAACGGGTTCCATTGTGACGATCGGAGGCGCGACACGATAATACTGATCGCAACGGAGCAGCCCCGTCGCGGCAACGGATGTTAAGTGGTCGTTTAAGAACATATAGTTGCGCCGGATGTTTAATTTTCGAGGCGGCTCCCACTAGGGAAACAGCCACCTGTGAGCCCGACGACGAAGTGTATAGCCTCTGTCATATACTGAGGCAAAGTAAAATTGCGGAGATCCTCCATTGTCGCAGTCTCGCATCCCTGCCGCAAAATATCGACCAGCTGTACGCGGATTGACCGCATCTGTCAATACCGCAAATGATTGAATGAAATCGTAGGTAATTATTTCACAACATAAAACTTTGTATTTTTTTCCCCTTTACAGAAACTCAAAAATGAAGTGGTTAAACGGAGCAATAAGATCTTGAAACTTCTTTACCTTAAAACAATATTCTTTTAGTAAGTCGAAGAGTTTGAAATAACGTAATCTGAATTGCTCTTACTTTCTTTCATTTTTAATTGCCGATTTATTATTGAAATGTCTTTCCAATTTATATGTAAAAATATTACTAATTATATTAGATAATATCAGAGCACATTTACAATAGATATTATACTCTAAATTTATATAAATGTATTTTACTGGAGAAACAAAACTTTTTCTCGTTATTTCTTATCTCTTTCAAATACATAAATCATCTGACCGATACGTTTCGAAAACTCAACACGTTCCCCTTCCGGGGATACTTTGTGTTTCGTGCGTATAGATTGCGCTCAGTTACGTTGATCTACGTCGAAAGTGGCACGAAATAATTTTGCGGCGGGGACGTGATCGGCGGTGACGAGAAGAAGAGACCGCAGGTATGACGCGGGGCGTGATCGTCGAATCGCAAGAATGCGGCCCTCTTCTCGCTTCTCGTCTCCCCCTCGGCGCGTAGCGGAGACTTTCGAGTCGAAATTACCCTCCTCCGGGTGACACTGCGCCGCGGTAATGGCCGGTTCACATCGCATTCCTGCACGCAAGCCCGCCAGGCGACACTTTGGGTAACGATCGGTTCTGCCGGCGCCGAGCGGCTCTCCCGTCGTAGAGTACGATGATGACGACAAATTCGTTCCTCGCCGAGTACGGGGAAAACGCGTACGGGCTCTCTCGTCCCTCGCGAACGCGCGATCTTTTAATAAATCGCGTACGCTAACCCGAGTCACGTTCGATTCCTCGACGCTCGAAAAATATTATGGTCCCGTGCCAGCTGCGCGACAGAGCGTCGTTTAGAGTCACGGCGGCGGAGTCGCGATCTCTTCTCTTTCTCTCTCTTTCTTCGCTAATCGGAAGAAATACGAGAGCTACCTACAGGGGGGTGCTTTCCCGAGCAGTGCAGTTCTCGATTTATCCCACACAACGACATCATTGTCCGATTCACTTAGCGTTCTCTGAGACGGATTGTGCGATCGGTCATGACGCGATCGGCTCTTTCCCGGAAATTTTCCTTGCGTGTACTTCGATTCGTCTCTAAATATTTCTTTGAAAGAGTTTATTTCGCGATTATAATAGAATAGAAATCGATTTTTTACTTTAGAGAGCATGTATCAATATTTAATAAAATTTCTGGAAATTAGACAAATAGACGCGTCTTTGCGTGTAGAAAGAAAAAAACTCAATGTATCCTTTCGCTCTTAAAAATTTACCAAAAACATTTACTTTCTAAAATCAACTATAGGCTTCTAAACTTAAAAATGATAATGCAATGGTTATACATATGTATTCTTTTCTGATTTATAAAATGCTTTGTCAGTTACAAATTTCTGTTTGACTGTTATTACAAGTGTTTGAAAAAACATTCTGATTGATTCTGAGTTATTCACAAAAGGAAGGGATGGAACAGAATTTATTTAATATTTTAGAACGTCTGTCCATTCGGAACACTCTGCAAACAGAAAAATAACGAATTCGCATAGCCGGGAGAGCATGTTGTCACTAGTTGTCAGTCCGTCGATTGCAGGGCGTACAGCGAAAATAGTTTAGCTGGAGTACGACGACGTCGACAGGTCCGACGCGACAGATGTTTCGCGTCTCAGCGACACTCTTGTATTTCTGTCCCACTCAGTATAAACAAGTTAGAGTGACGATCGCGCGAGTACGAGAATAGACTTCTTCCTGGCGACTTTGGCGTTCGCGAATCGATATTGCGTTTCGAGCAGTACGCTATGAATTACCGCGATTACCGCGTCAGTAATAAGGTAAACTCGTACAATCAATAACTGTATCAAATAGCAGCTCGAGTAAGCATATATTTGCCGAAAGTTATGCAGTTTACTCATATCGATATCAAGGTAAAACGTTTAATCAGGCATTGCGACTGAAATCCGCGCAACATTTAACGCGATAAACCTTCAACCATGACTGAACAAATTTCCAGCCACCCAAAGACCCAAAATCATACGTAGCAACAAAGACAACGTTCTTCATTGCACGACGATTGCCTCCGTTCAGCGATGAAGAAATGCCTTCCCGTCGCAGCGACGAACGATTGCGGCGATGACCATTCGATGACCGGCGTCGTTTTTTTCTTTCTTTTCCTTTCTGCGAGATTCTAAAAGTGCGGCGGCGACGGTGAAGGCTGCCCGGATGCAGATGGGGCCGGTCACGCCGGCTGTAATTAACAAGGCGGGCTTTGTGGGTGTTTTGTCGCCGGCCGCGACACGGCTGTGACGAGGGAGGAATTCTCTTCGCGTCCATCGCGCGCCCGGGGGACGCCAGACTATAAAACGCTCTTTGTGCGAAGCGTCCGGCGAAGCGTAAGCTGCCGGAGGAGACAAATGTAAACATTGCCGGTCGCGAAGAAGAGTCCTCGAGTCGTTAAAGAAAGAAAGAAAGAAAGAGAGAGAGAGAGAGAGAGAGAGGGAGGAAGAGGAGGAATAAGCGAAAGGAGGATCTCGCGGCGCGGGGATTATGTGTCGTATTATACCCCCGTGCACGCGGGTCGTGTGTGCGTTGCGCCGCGTTGCCCCGACTCCCGAGAAGCGGGTAGATAGATGAAGGGAGACGGAGGAAGACTCCTGAGATATCGTATTTCGTAAGGGTCGTAAGGCAAGAAAAGTAGATGACGCTGGACCACTCGGAGATGTCTACTTCCGAGCCGCTCCTCTTCGCGGCGCGCCTCGAGAGTCATCGTGGCTTGTTTTTTCGAGTCCGGCGCTGCCACGACTCCCTTCCACGACTCTTGGCCATCGGCCATTTCAATATCAATGAAACGGAAACGGGCGTCTGCTATCACTCGACGCGAGCAGTGTGCTCGCGTCTATGCAGGCGATAAGAAGCCGAGGGTGGACGAGAAGAAGTGGCGCTCGAGACGAGCTTTATATGAGCTTTATATGAGCGACATACTACTTTTTTTTTTTAGTAAATCAGTGCTTCCCGTTCTTTAAATATAGCGAAATATAGAGCATATTACCGATCGATTTTTAATTATAATAAACTCTGTGTTCGTCGCCACAATAAAAATAAGATGTCGGCCGTAAAACCATTGAGAAACATCTTGCAATGCGCTATTATCTTTTTTTTTTTATCACACGTTCGAACCACCAACGATGTAACGATCGGCTTCGCACGAGCTCTCTAACCGACACTAATTTTGACATACGCCTCTCTCGTTTGCCGCTATCATACAACGCCATTCGCGGAACAATCATCCTAGATAATCTCTTTTGCTCGTTTTGAAGCAGCGCGATCGAGATACTAACGCGAGCACCGTTCGCGCCTCGAGACTTCCAATTAGCTTGCGCGCCGATAGCGCTTTCGATGATGCACTTGCGGTAACTTAATGCCAGAATAGCTTAATGTAGGCGCGCATTCGCGCTATTTGCGAGAGATTATCGCGCGAGACAGCTGAAATCCAGCCGCGCGATAAGTACGCAATCCCGCACCCGTCCGCTTCGGAAATTTGGCTGCGGTCGCGCGGCCGGAGAGTCATTACGTTCCCTCCTTTCGCGCCTCGTTCGAGGCGTCCGTCCAGTATTTGTGCCGTCAGCGAAGCGGAAACGGACACCTCGAGGTGAAATGCTATGCCGAGTCGCTGCGGCGAGCGCACGCACTCGTACCGCATCATGTTGCGTCGCTTATTTCAAGTTGGTGCCACTCGGAAATATCCACTTACAAGAATGACCCGCGTAAGATTCTTCATCTCTCACATGTTGTAAGGGAAAGTGAGGCGCCTTCGTCGTCATCCTTTCGTTTATATGATAAGAATAGCCATTGGAAGAGAAACTGACACAATGATAAGGTAAACACGTCATACAACATGAGATATTTTCATAAAATGACTAAAAAATGACAACCGAATAAAAGTACGATCTCGTATGAATTGATATGAACAATTTGCTAATTCATAAAGCAATATAATATCGACTTGAGAACGTTCGAATAATCGAATCTTCATCTCATCCTCGCGCCCGCCAGAAAAAGAAAGTGATGCGCTGAAAGGAGTCTGGGTGGCGCGGATTCTCCACCAAGGGGCGAAAGAGCGTTGTCCAACGATAAAGACCTCGTTCCACGTGATAATTATTAGAGCTAATGGTGCCCACCTGCGGTGTGCGACACGAATTCCAAAAGCTGTTCCACGCGCGTTTCTCTCAGAAATGGGAGGCTTGGGTTCGAGGAAAGGAGAGGCGGGGAGGCAAATCTCTCCAGTGGAAAGATCACCGGCCGATCGCCGACTAGGTCGGCTTCGTTCCGACAGAGAGCAGAGACAATACGCCTCCCGCGGCGACGATATATATAAATTGTTTTTGAGGGCGGGAGTTTTGTGCAGCCGCACGTGACAACGATCGAGAGATACGTTCATTTAAATTCGATTAAATTTAAATCCGCGTTCGCGATTCACCTGAAAAAATAACAAAATATCTGTCTTCCTTCGAGCATCCCCGTGATCTTATTGATAGCATGATTAAAAGCAATAATCATCGTAATAATCAGTGTAATAACTATTTTGTTATATCACCCAAAAAAAGTAGATATTTTACGTTCGAAGTGATTTTTCCTATAATCTCGTATTCTAAGTTTACTGTTTTACAGTAAACATATTCTTTCATAAAGTGAAAAATACTTTTTTCTCTCTTAAATACTCTTATTTATATTTATATTTTTTCTCAATTTCAGAGGAATCCTTTAGACGTCAATATAAGAATAAAATTCTCTAAGATTTAGCGGATTCTATGTAATAAAAATTATTTTTTTTGGCTGATCCCAATTATAAAAATAATTCGTTCGCATAATTGAGAATATTTGTCGATGAAAATATAAAATAACTTCATCGTAAAGATAGATAATGGATTAACCAGCAATATCTCTGTTTCAAGCGATAATTAATAAAACACGTCGTGGAATGGAATCTCGAATACGCGAGTTCGTCAATACGTACGATGAAAACGGACGTTGAAACGCACGAGTTTCCTCAACGAGTCGAAAAGCGTCGTGCCCGCAGCGATTCGCTGGGCGAGGCGGCGGGGTGCAACCCTCTGTTGCCCGGGTTATCCCCTTCGGCAGCGGCGCGACGATTAAAAGACAAAAGGTACTCGCCGTCGCTCTTTCCGCTCGCCTCCGCTTTCGTCCACCTTGTTGCAGCAATGCGCGCGTTCCATTGAGCCGCAGAAAAGGTCCGCGGAAATGCGCGCTCGCTGCCGGTTTTGTGCTACGCGAACAATGGCGCGCGCTGCTCAGCTGCGGTCCGATGTTTTAACAGTGTTTCCAAACACACTCCTACGCTTTTACGGAGAGGGCGCAAGAGACCGCGGGCCCTCTCTCATACGGGATACGATTAACATGCGGTATTTGCTCAACCAGTGAGACGTCGCGTCGAGAGAGACGCGACTGCGCTTTTCTGCCTGACTCTCGCCGAGTGGAAGACATTGGCCCGTATTCTCGGCGCACACTTGACGCTGAATACGTCTACCTAAACCCCTATCTTACCGTTGCCTATCGAACGAAGTCCTCGTACTAGATAAGCATGTATCAAAAACAAGTGGTTAAGTTTCTGATCGCTAAACATCATTATGCGATTCTCAAATGTTCATTTAATAAAATGAAATGATCGAATTTCTTGCAAAATTTTGCGGGAATTTGAGTTTGCAAGACTCTCTATGTAGCATATCCCAAACAAATATGTTTCATCGATATAATTCGGCATGGGTGATTTATCAAATGTGTGTCA
Source organism: Tetramorium parvispinum (assembly GCA_011638315.1). NCBI lineage: Eukaryota > Metazoa > Arthropoda > Insecta > Hymenoptera > Formicidae > Tetramorium > Tetramorium parvispinum. The sequence goes on along the minus strand of VBVR01001098.1, from coordinate 7,512 downwards.
CGAATCTGTATCGAAATATCAATAGACAAGGTTTAATATCAACTTTTTTCCATATTTTGGTCTATTAGCATTTCTAATTGAATATACCGTTGAAGGCACGTTATTCGTCGACAGACGCGTGCGAATTATGCGTCCACGAGACGGGCAATGAAGCCGCGCTTCGGAGTCGGTGCTCGCGGGCGAGCTATGGTAATGCGCGAGGGACACGGGCTTACACACGAGAAGACTTGCACGGATACCTGGGATAAGCGTTCCAGGAGATGGTGCCTCCGGCCGCAGGACCGTGTGAGTACGGTCCGCATCAAAAGGAATCCGTCTCCCATGAGAGGAAAATGGCTACACCATTCCTCGTGATTCTGCATAGAATCTCCACGAGATGCGTATATGCGCTTCTTTGCTAGGCGCTTTTGTTGAAATTCAATGCGATGCATTAACAATGAAATATGGATATGCTAAAGCTTTTTTAAATTCTAATTATTTAATTATTATTGTTAATTATTAATTAATTATGTGTTAATATACGCATAATTATTGCATTGTCGTGCGTAAAGATAAAATGTATTAAAAGATTAATAATATTTTTACAAACGTGACAAAATAAAATCAAACGTAATAATTTATACAACTTGTGTAATAAATTTTAACTGGTTTGTTATATTAATTATATAATTTATATAAATTATTTTTTATTAGATTTAAAAAAACTGAAAATTAAATCTATATATTTAATTCTAGCAAAATCGTTCATTAAAACACTTTCATTCTTCGTCAAAGCAATGCCGTGCGCATACAATATGTGTATAATAATAATATAATAAAATATAAATGCACAGATTACCTTGTTTCATTTACCTTATTAAATTTATCATTTCAATGCGTTATTAACAGTAATTTGTATCTCTCAAGAAAGCGTTGCTCAATGCAGCCTGTAACCCTTATAAATTTGGATAAGTGTTATCCGCTGTACTCTTCAACCTGCAAAGTGCTAATGTGCATCGTCGATGAAGCCTCGAGCGCATTCCTCATCCTTTTTTCGCACGTCGGAACGGAGGACGTCGAGGCATTCAATCGCTCTCGTCTTTACTCCCATTAGCGACGATCAAAGTATGACATGTCCGATCTTAACGATCTTTCCGGGTGCCTTCGGAAAGCGACCTTTATTAATAACGATAATCACACCACGAACGTGCGCATTTTTTGCCAGGAGTACAGTCGCGCTCATCGCCGACGTGTTGATGACAACCCGATAAGGCTCCTAAATGGGCCCGGTCGTTTCAATCGTCGCCCCGAAGACCCGTCTTGTTTTCGATATTACGGATCTCATTCTACGGGAGACGTCCTCTCGGATCCATGGCGGGTCAACGTCGAGAGCTCTCCTCGCGATGCACTGGAGGATCGCAGACGGTGGACTCGAGACGGCAAAACCAACGACCAACCCGGCACTCTTGCGGGTGGCTGTACGTCGAGAAGAAGGTGGACAAGTTGAGTCCTGGGTCTCTGAAAGCGTGGGCGGAGCGGAGCACGCATAGCTCCCGGCCTCTTCTCTTCTTTCTCCCCTTGTCCCACCTCTGTGCTCATCCACCTTCTTCACTGACACACCACCACCTCCTCCTCCTCCTCCGCCGTCTCCTCCTCTTCCTCTTTTTGCTTCTTCCTCGAGCTCGATGTTATATGCGCTCTCTCTGCTGCATTCGCGACCCCTCTTTCTCATTCCCTCGCTCTCTTTATTCCTCTTACGTCCGTTTTACATCTACCTTGTAGGCAGCGGTCTACTACCGTTTTTCTCTCTTTGTTATCTTCGCCGTCCGCTAGGACCGCAGGATGACGTCGAGACTTTAATGCTTCTAGGGCATACACGTCCGCGTGCGTGTGTGTATGTATGTGTGTGCGAGCGCCTAGATACGTATACCAGATTGTGTGCACACGCACGAGTACGTACGGGATGTACCATATATTAGATTCAACAGCAGAGTATGAAAATTTCCAGTTATACTCACAATTGAATTTTGCCTGTATGTATATATATGTATGTGCTAAATGAGTAAGCAGATACTACAACCTTCTACTTTTCAGCTAATTTTAGAAATCTTATTCAAAGCTCTATTATTACATGTCATTATATATTAAAAAATTGCATGGGATTGGCTATCAATGACTGTCGTAAGAATAAGATTGAAAAATCCTCGTGTCATTTTGTCGTCAAACATAATCATCGTGCTGAAGGAAATAGAACTCGGAATCAACCGACCATATACAGCGCTATGATAAATGCCTATTTCACGATGCTGTGATCTTACACGGTGCCGCCGGGATACTCTGTATGCGTGTGTATGCATATACAATACATGTAAATATGGTAGTGCCGGTCAAGGTAGATTACACGTTAAGCCCACCCGTCACCTAGTCGCGGATCGTCTCTTTCTTCTCCCGTCACCCATTTCTTTGCATCTGCAAGACGATCGCCCTAAACGTCGAGGAAACTCCGGAGGAAGCTTCGGAGATGCGAGAGACGTCCGAGTCTCCTGTTGCCGAGACGAGCAGCGGCTCGTCTTTCCCTGGGCGATCACGACGTCGAAGTACATCGCGCACCGCGGGCTAAGGTCAGCAATTAACTATTACGCCATACGCGGAGGAAGAAATAGAAAGAGCAGGAAAGAGAGAGACGGAGGAGGTAGGCGGAGGACAACGGCGATCTCGAACACCTCCCTTCTCGGTCATCTAATAAGATTCGCTTCAAGATACAATGTGTTACACGCGCGGTTCACGAGCCATTGCGTCGGTCAGCCGTAACACAATCGAAGCTCGTCGCTCCACGTAAAATGCAGCTAAGAAGTAGACTGGTAGTTTCTCGGAAAGTATATCGAGCCTCCTCCCCCTTCCCTCTTTCTTTAGCTGCGCAGAACGCATTATCGCGGAAATGGCAGGCGTGGCGAGCGAAAAGCCTGTTGGTATGTTGCTTGGATAATTTACATTCTCGTGTGTAGATGCGCTTGAATTTCTGTATCGGGGGAAGTACTAGGGAAGAAGTAGGTTACTATCTCTATCATAATTGGATATTCGGGAATATATTCAAGAATACTCGACTAATCATGTATGCAATTTAAAAAAAATAAAATCATACAGTTCACGTAACTATAATTTCAATATTTTGTGGAATCTTAATCAAGTTTTAAATTTAATGTAAGGAATATCAGAATCCTTTGGCAATCGCATTTTAAGCGATTGAATCGACGTTTTCACCGTCACAACAACGATAAGCGAGAGAATTACGGCAAGGAGGGATGACGTAGCGTGCGCTCGCGGAAGAATTATAGCGGGCATCTCGCAAAACAGGCGCGTTACACTTACCAAGCGTTCGCCAAGTTGAACGGAGCTCCACGGGCGCGTCTTGATCGCAGTGGGTCCGCGCTGAGAACGATAACATCGTGGGGCACCTCCACCGCACAAGGCGAGAAAGAGAAGAAGTGGAATGCACGCGGTTGGTGAACAGCTGATCGCTCGATCGCGGCCGTCTCGCGTGCCGCGCTCGCGAGCCGAGCCGAGCCGAGCCGAGCGGAGGCACGGCGCGCCGGAGCGATTACGCAATTAACATTCGGTTTAATTATCCCGTGCCCCCGGAGCTTAACGGGCTAGGCGAGCGAGTCCGCCTCGCCCCAGTCAGCGTGCGCGCCACGGCGGCAAGAGCTTGCGTTCTCGTGTTGCACCTCGTTAGCACCGGGCAACACCTGGCCCCCTTCTCCCCCCCCCCTCTTGTTCCCCTGTCTATTTATACCCGGTGCACAATTGTGCTGGAATATCGCGAGCGTGACGCGCGCTGACTTTCCGCGTCGCGAAACAATACCGCGCGCTATTCCGTTCCGCGTCCGTCCTCGACGCCACACGCAATAAGCCTTTATCTGGAGAAAATCTATTTTTCTATGTTAAATGTAGATACCTGTAGATATAAATAGATATCTGGATATAAATAATCGTAAATGATATAAAGATATTAACAAAATAAAAATTATCAATTTTAAATTATTAGAAAAAGCTGCAATGAAATTGTGCTTCTTTCAATAATGCAATTGACAGATCGAGTTTCAATAGAAACTATCACGAAGGCTATTTATTATCATTTTTCCTTTTTAGAAGTTGTTTCCAACTGGCGAAAGGTTACGTAGAGATAAGTTGGCAGTCGCATTTGAAACAATTTTAGTCGCACAAAAATGGTGAAGATAACGGTTAAAATTATCATTAACACCACGTGAAGTTGAGCTTCTAAATCGTGAGTGGATTAATAATTCAAAGTATTCCAGCTGTGCACGGCAATGTAAAAATCCCCGAACCACTTTCGCACTATCTCGCGAGCTACATTAGGAACAGTAGATACGTTGGGATAAGATGTAACCTTTAGAGCGTCGGGATCAACTTAATAAAGCGAGTTAGCGCACGGTATGTAGCACCAACTTGAGTAATCCGCATGGCTGCGCCAACAAAAGTTGCGCCAATTCGGTTCGGTGTTGCGACGGGTCCCGGTCGATCTTGCCGGTTGCACTCCGATACGCCACGCCGCGCGATGGTTTCGGTAATAATTGTGAAAATCACGAGCTCACGATCTTAATTGGCGACGACGGACGGCGAGTGACCGAGGGGGAAGAATCGGTACTCCGCGAATTGTCGATCCTGCAATCTATCTCTACGAGCCTTCTACACAAAAGAAAACGTTGATTCACGCCTTCCAATATTTTTAAAAGAGAAGAATTGAATCGAGAGTTAAGAATATACTATTGTAATAAGGTAAGATTTAAACAAATAAAATAGTTATTCTTCATTAAAACGCTACGAGGCATCCATTAGTATTGCACGTGGCACATGTTGTTACATTCTTGAGAATAAAGAAAACAAACATAGTGAAAGGGTTATAGACGTTAATAAAATCGTTGGCCTATCCACTCAAAAATGATTTTATCCCTGTCTTACCTCTTGAAAACAGCACTAGTCGGTAAATGCATCCACATATCGTTCTCGCTGACGTTTTAATTCCCCTCGTCAGGCTTTCGCAATGCGAGATAATCGGGCCGCGGCCGTAACGAATCGCTCGTAAAACTAGACGACTGTCCTCGCGGCTGGTAATTTTCTCCAGCCCTCTCTTTTGCTCTCTCTCCCTCCGACAATCAGCCCGCAGCCTCGCCTCGGACGACGCCGCGCGCCGTGCGGAATCGCGCATGGAGCTGCCAGTCGCGGAGGACAAAGATCTCCGCCGCTTACGTTAACTTACGGTAGAAGCCGCGAGGTGAGGCTCCGCAAGTCGAGAGATAGAGTTCCCCTCCGGGCACTCTCTCGCGTAGTTGCTTCCTCGCCCCACCGGCGACCGGAGCCCACTGACGTAATCGAAGAACCCCGGGCAGCCAGATCACAGATTAAACAACACTCGAGTCCTTCTCCTCGATAATTACCCAGGTCAGAGTAATTGCTGCAATCCGGGAACGGCACGCAGTTACCCGCGATAATTCACCCAACGGTGATTTCGAGTCAGATTGCCCGGGCAGAAGTTACGTTATACGCGCTCGGCCATGCTCGCGCGCGCACCTCCACCGAAGTTGGAATTGGTTGAGGCAGAAATTGAGAGAAGGAGGAAGAGAGAGAGAGAGGAACCCCTTGTGCCGTTCTCACAGCCGCCCCCATCACCCATCCTCACCCATGTCCTCCATCTTCACCTCTATCGCCGTAAAGCGCGACCCGCGAATGCAATCGTCGAAGTCCGTGGATTACGCGTTCGCACCTGCTGCGTGCGCGTGATGTCGATTCGCCACGAATACTTCTGTGAATATATGCTACTCCCACACCACGTGTAATCTTCGCGAGGGATGATGCTCGCGTGACGATGCCACGACTTTGCAAAGATACCGGGGAGATATGCACCCTCGACAAATTGAGTCTTGCGGATCGAAACCTGGAGAGGGGATATCGAAGAATCGTTGGGAAATTTCTATCGTTGTATTCTGTCGTATTAGCTAATATACGAAGTATTAAACTTTTTATAAAATAAATTGCACTCAGTTGTTCATTATAGAAATATTACAGAAATAATAATTAATATTAATAATAACAAATAAGAGGAAAGATCGAGTTTTACGACGATTGAATATTTTTATCCATTTTTATGTGGAAGGATATAGCACTTCTGAATAAGCGCTGACTTTCAGCCGTTCTAGCGTTAAACGTAACGAGTGGAATAACGGCGGGAATGGTTATTGAGGATAATGAAGAGATGAGTCACGCCGAGTCCAGCCCATAGCGGAATCGGCGCAATTTTCGTCGGCTCTCGTCGCAGAAATTGCGGACGGCAGCGGCGCGCTCGCGTGAATTTCTAGCAATTTTCTCCGGCGAGAAAAAGTCGACGTCTGGATAAAACGTAAAGTAGGCGTGGAAAAAAAGGTGAAAGCGGATAAGCAGTGACGTGGATGGAACTAGAATGGCTCGGACGAGTCGGGGATATGACAGATATGTTGTTCGCCTTTAATTATAGGGGCCCATGTGAGTGATGTATCTCACGCGAGCCGCCGCTCGCTTGCATCTACGCTGTGGCACATTTCGAAAAAGAAGAGATCGCGCTCTCTCGCTGTGCCGCGCCGGTAAGGCACTGATCGATCCTTGCGCTAATATATTCCGGTCCCCGAAGGACACCCCACCTCTCAGAAGACAATATTTTCGAGTTTGGCTTGGTCATCAGTTTGTAATTAAAAGTACTCCCCTCCACGCCGCCGCCGCCGTCGCCGCCGTCGCCGCCGTTCCCGATGGGACCGTGGCCGGAGCCCGTGTCATTATTTTGAACCGCGCGGCGCCAGGACCCAGTATCTCATCCTTCCACTGTGAAACACGGTGTCGGGGACAGGGGAGGTCCGATGTAACGGGTGTACAAGGAAGAAATCCTCGTTCGATTTGGCGCGACGAGTAATTTAACATGCGAGACCCGGGCGTCTTGAAAAATTAACGGCGCGATTAATCGGCGCCGATGCTTCGCGAGTAATTGCCGTCATTACGTTCGTGATTGCGCGGCGATTACTAATTAACGCGCTGTGTACCGTTGATTAACCGGTTGCTCGATTACTCCGACGATCGACAATCGGGGCCCGCGCGAGCAGGCATTTCATCACTGATCAAACGAGTGTCGGTTACAACGATGCGCGCTTCGACGATAGAGGACCAACAGCAATTACTTTAGTACTAATTTTCATTTAATGTTTTAAAATATCATCGGCATTAATATAGTTGGATTAATATAGTTGGATGACGGCAGATTAGGTAGGAAACAACTACACTCTGATTATTATTTTGTGCTACCTTAATTAGCACTGACATGTCTAGATTAAATTAATATTATGTAAGCCCAGTTGATGATTATTTAATACAAATTGCTGTTTCGTTGATGGGTTAATCAGCGCCAGTACATTTGATCAAATGTTTTACCTTTCTCTCTCTCTCTCTCTCACACACACACACACACACACACACACACACACACACACACAC